>JADRCH010000121.1:5699362-5782319 GCA_019843965.1 Rhynchomys soricoides
AGTGAAATGTACAGAAGAAACAAAACCCCATAGCCAGATGATGAGGCACGTGCATGTACACACATGTAGACAAAAAGTGAAATGTACAGAAGAAACAAACCCCATAGCCAGAAGGCCAGCTAACTATTCCACTGTGCCTGAGGATGTCAGCATACAGCCCCATGCTTCCTTGAAGAAAGGAGGTCCAGCTTTCTTGTGGCCTTCTCATTTGCCCTCTCACCAGGCATCCTGAGATTCAACTTGTTGCTGAGCACAGTGCTGAACACCTTTAATCCCAGCACTCAGGTGGCAGAGGCAAGGATACCTCTGATATGAAGGCCAGCCTGGCCTACAGAGTGAGTTCCAGGACAGCCAGGGCTACACAGAGAAACCCTGTCTCGAAAACCAAAACCAAACAGCTTCTAACTTGTCTTTTCTCCTGCCTTCCCTCTCACAGCTCTTGAGCTCCCTGATTCTCTAGCCACAAGCCTTTCTTCCCCTCATGTTCCCACTCTGAGCCTTTGCTTTAGATACCTCCTTGTGTCTATATAAGCCCTGCACGTCCAGTTTGCACCTGTCTGTTGACTTTGTTTTTCTTCATTATTTTTCGTTTGGTTCCTTTGCCCTTCCTCCTCACTGCTTTCCTCCCCTCCATCCTTTCTATGTTGTTCTGCTTTTTGTTCTCCCTTTCTGTGGAACTGGGCATCAAACTCAGTGCCTCTGCCATGCCAGGCAAATGCTCAGTCACTCATAGGTCCATATAGTTCTCCTGTCTTCTCAGCAATGTTTATTCTCTAAGTTGACAGGTGAGCCAGCCAGCAGGATGGCCCTTTGATTGCTTATGTATAAGTTTTTATTATTTTAAGTTAAATTGTGTGTGAGAGGGTGAGAGAGGACAATTTGTAGGAGTTGGTTCTCTCCTTCCACCTTGTGGGTCCCTGGGGTGGAACTGAGGTCATCAGGCTCAGTGCCCATGTACCTTTACCCACTGAGTCATCTCTCTGGTCTTTCTGTGTTCATTGTTACGTTCTGATTTTGGAGGATGACAATGTGGAGTTGAGTCCCAAAATAAAAGAAATACAAGATAATGTGGGCAGAAAAAAGTGATGGCTGAGTTGGTGTCTATGAGCAGATGGCCAGTTCTTAGAGGAAGATGCTAATTACCTGACTCTTCTTTCAGGGAATAGACAAAAGGCTATGGGCCTCTGTCAATAACTAACTAATAAGAGACAGAATTTCTTTTTTGTTTTGTTCTTTTGAGACAGGGTTTCTCTGTGTAGCCCTGGCTATCCTGGAACTCACTCTGTAGACCAGGCTGGCCTTGAACTCAGAGATCTACCTGCCTCTGCCTCCTGAGTGTCAGGATTAATCATGTACATCACCATGTCCAGCAAAAGCCAGTATTTATTAATCACTGATGCTAGTCTTTGGCTAAGACTTCTAAGTCACCATGCTTTGCAAATGAGACCATCCATACCTGAGTACAAGCAATCTGGGAATGGGGAGAGAGAAACTAGTTCTTAGAATGAATCACCACAAACAAAACAAAATAAACTGTCTTTGCTCAACACTGTTGTCTCCCAGGATAGGGAAGTTCTTCTGACATGGTCTGCCTTGCCTTTAAATTAAGAAAACACCATATCATGGACAGCACTCCCTTGCTCAGGGGAACCATCTCTCCTACAAGAAAAAACAGCTGGGATCATTCCTGTCTGCTCCCATCAATCTGAATACTTTACATTCATCCTTTCCTGCCAGTTTTCCTAACAATGTGGAGACTGAATACGTTTAAATTCTCAGTCCTTAATTCATGGGTTATGTAGAAATGGTCTCTCAACTCCTAGAAAATGTTTGGTAATTTGATTTTCTTTTCCTTTATTTCTTCTTTCCTTTTGCTCCATGAGGTCTCATGTAGCTCACATTGGCCTTGAACTCACTATGTAGCCAAGGAAGGCCTTGAACTCCTGATCTTGCTGTCTCCACCTCCCATTGCTGGGATTACAGGCATACAATACTACACCTGGTTAGATATTTTTTGTTGTTGGTTAATAGTCATTTTTATTGAGAAATTTTAGATTTATATGCAGCTGAAAGAAACAATATGGAGAGAGCACCGTTTCCCGGCACCAACACCCAGCAGTGTTATGATAAGATGCTACAACTTGGATACTGACCCTGACTCAGCCAGCCTATGTGACTCATGTTTCCATAGTTTTTAGTCTGTATATAGTGTTCTATCAGTTGGCATTTTCTTTTGCATCTACCCCTCCCCCCCCCCTTTTTCCCCTTTTGGCAGAAAGGCCCTTGACCTTCACAATTAGGATTTTCTCAAGCTCCTGATTTCTAAGAAGGAATTTGGTTCTTAACTCTGGGAATTCTAGACTAGATCCCAAAACCTCTATAGCTCTCAGTTTCAACAATCAGCCCAAACCAATTTGAGACAATGTTCTACTATGCTGCCCAGACTAGCCTCAGACTTGCTCTGTAGCCCAGGCTGGACTCAAAACTCGTGACTGCTCTTTCTCAGCCTTCTGAATCCTGGGACTACAGGCGCGTGCCACCATGACAGGCACGAGGAATACAGGCGGGTAAAAGGCAATGGGGAGATAAGGGAAAGGGAGGAAAATGCAAAGGCACGACACAAAGCTTGTCAGCCAAGGCTTGGATTCAGAGTGTCCCTTACGTGCTTCTTTCCTGGCCACGGTGCTGTTGTGACAGGTGGTGGAACCTTTAGGAAGTGGGTCCAGCTGGCAGGGGTAACTCACTAGAGACAGGCTCTTGAAGATTCCAACCCAGACCCTGGTTCCAGCCCTTCTCTACTCCATGGTCCACCACTGTGGTAGTTAAATGAGAAACATCTTCCATGTGCTACTGGATCTGAACACTCCATGCCCAGTTGGTGTCACTGGGGCAGGACAACCCAGCCTTAGGACCTTGTGTAATGTCAACCATGAAGCATGGCCATGAAGTAGCAGAACTTGGCTCGCCTGCTCACTTTGGTCTTGCTTTACTGCAGCACTGGGCTGAGTTTCTGTTCTGCCCTCTGGTGCTGGGAATGGCTCTCTGTGCCACTGTGTGTTGGAAGTACTTCACTTACTTTTGTATTCTACAAGATCTCACAGGTGAGAGGCTGCCCTGAGTCTAAGAAGAAGAAACTTTGGATTTCTGAACAGTGGTGGCTGGGACTGTTAACACCACGTGGAATATTCAGGTTGAACCAAATGCACTTTGTATTAAGAGATGCCCATAACCCAGTGTTAGGCCAAGACAGAATATTATGATTTAAGTCTGAAATGTGCCTACGGGCTCTTGAGATTTTTATTGTTTATTCCAAAGTACTGGAATTACAGGCACATACCATTAAGCCTAGCTAATCTTAGCTCTTGGTGCTATTCTGGAAGACTTTAGGACCCTTAGCAGGTAGGCCAGGCTAGCATAGCTCACAAGGGGCAGGCCTTAGACAGTAACAGCCCAGGCGTGGTTTCAGCTACTCCTGCCCTACCACATGCTTTCCCTACTATAAGAGATGTGTCTCCAGCCGGGCAGTGGTGGCGCACGCCTGTAATCCCAGCACTCAGAAGGCAGAGGCAGGCGGATTTCTGATTTCAAGGCCAGCCTGGTCTACAGAGTGAGTTCCAGGACAGCCAGGGCTACACAGAGAAACCCTGTCTCAAAAACAAACAAACAAACAAAAAGAGATGTGTCTCTGAAGCCATGAGCCCAAATAATATTTTCTCTCTTGGATTGTTTCTATCAGGTATTTTATCATAGAGGTAAGACATGTAATGACCACACAGTCCATTGAGCTTAGGTTCCAGCAAGGAGGCAGACAGTACATCAGGTAAAACAAATAATTTATCAGTCATGCTCTCAAGAGTGAGGATGTTGCTTGGTGACACTTGGAAAGTCTTTCTGTAGAAGCCGATCTTTGAGCTCCATGTTGAAGGATAACCCGGACTTCTTTAGCTGAGAAGAAAAGAATTGTTAAAAATGCATTCTCTCTTAAATCATACCTAGTCTGTTCTTAGTGCTTGGAGAGAACACAGGAAACCATGTCTACATTTGTTTACAATGTTAAGGTGTCAAATTTTGCAACCCCTGTGTGCACGTACTGAGGCCAAGACATTCCCCACCTCCCCCCACTGCTCCCGAGTCCATTTTCCACTACCTTGTCCAAAGTGGACACCAGATCCTGCCTGCTTAGTTTGAGAAAGGCATTTTATCTCTGGTGCCTCGATCACATCAGAGCTTATATTTACAGCATGAGAGATGAGAAGAGACCGCAGCGACGCCCTTGGCTCTGTCCCATGGCTGTACCACCCTCCTCCTCTCGTCTGAAGACTTTGGAAGCCAGTCCTCAACAGTTGGTGGGAGTCAGACCTGGCCAAACCATGGATAAACATCTTAGCCTTCGAACCCTGACCCTTTCCTCACTGGCTCATCAGAACCCCTCCAGAGGCGTGGGCGTCCTGATCCCTCAGGTCTGTCCCTCCCATGTTTGCTGGCGAGCTGCCTTGTGTGTCCTCTCAAACACCCCAGGGATCTCTATGTGGGCTTCAGCTTCCCCATAAGGCTGCTTAGCTCTCAGCTCTGTTCTCACAGAGACCATTATCTCCGATGTAGCCATTTTTGGGTCTGGGAGACTGAATCCTAGCAGACCTATACTTCGAAAGCACTGGTAAGCCATGTTCAAGGCACTTTTAAAAAATGATCTCTGTGTCCTTAAGGTTATTTAATTCATAAATTTCAACATTTCCTCGGTAGCACCACCCTCACAGAGTTAGTTTACTTTGTAAATAAATGGCCTCGCTGGGTAGAGTGGTGAACTCCTTTAATCCCAGCACTTGGGAGGCAGAAGAAGGTCGATCTCTATGATTTTGAGGACAGCCTGCCTATATTGTGAGTCCCAGGCCAGCCAAAGTTACATCGTGAGTCCTTGTCCCAAATGAACAAACAAACTAATAAACAAATGGCCCAGGCTGGAGAGATGGCTGAGTGGTTAAAAGCATATTACTACTCTTCCCAGCACCTGTATCAGACGGCACACAATTGACTGTAACTTCAGCTCCAGAAGATTTGGACTCTGAGGGTACCTGTCATGCGCACACACACATATGCACACTGATACAGACACACACAGAAACACATATACACGTTAAAAAAAGCTCCATGTGACGTTCTTAGCATGTAGCTGGTACTCCATCTACATAAGCTGTTATTAACATTATTTTGAGACTTTGACAAAGTCTCAAAATAACCCACACATGCACACCAAACACACATCGCATATGAATGCATACATACAGACATACACACACACACAGAGTTGTGTCTTTCTTTTTCTAGTTTTTATTTATTTGTCTGTTTGGTTTTTTCCCTTTGTTTTAAGGTGGGGTTTCTCTATACAGACCAGGCTTACCTCAAACTTACAATGGTCCCACCTCAGCTTCTCAATGTTGGAATGACAGGTATGTGCAACTGTACTCACCTTCCCAGGGTGTATGTGTGTGCTCATGTGCGTTTGTCTACATACTCAGGGGAACCTGAAAGCTGAGTTGGTATCATATAACTTGCATTATTTAATGGGTCATTTATTCATTTCATGGATCATGAACGTCCTCATGAACTTAGTTACAATGTAACAATCACACTTCAGCTACCACCTAGTTTTCTAACATGTTGATATTTATATAATTCATAATGCATTACGTTGGCCCTTAAATTGTTTCCTATTTTCATTTCTGTCTACAGTGGCAAATGTCCTTGCTCATGAGTTTGTGTCTCTGGCACTGTGTCTTCAAGATAGAGACTTCAGAGTGGAGCACCTCTACCCTGCTGTTGCTTTGCTAATATTAGTTATACAGAATTGCACCATAATCCCTGGCTCATGACACATTCTCGTGGCTGGCAAGTGGATGGTCCAGATCTTGTTGACTTAGGTAATGCATTTATTAATTGAATAATGTAATATCTAACCGTAGCCTGTCACTGCCCTCTCCTACCAACCCTAGAATTTCATTTCCTTGCTTTTATTTTTATGTGGTTTCATTGTTTCTATATTCTTTTTAAAATTTATGTGCATTGGTGTTTTGCATGCATGTATGTTTATGTGAGAGTGTCATATCTTGGAGCACAGATAGTTGTGAGCTTCCATGTGGGTGCTGGGATTTGAACCCTGGATGAGCTCTGGAAGAGTAGTCAGTGCCCTTAACCACTGAGCTATCTCTTCAGCCCCTATATATATTCTTAAAGAGTGATTTCTTTAAAAATGTTTCTAGCTTTATAAAAAGTGTGTCATGTATGTAATCATTTAGGACTTTTTCTGTGTTTATTATCAACTGACTAAAGTCCATCCATATCACTGCACATTGCTCCAGATTATTCATGTTGATGATTCCAAAGTCATCCAAAACATAAATGTACCATGGTCTGGCCTCCTCTCGTGCTCCCATTAATGGACAAACATCATCTCCACGGTTTTGCTCTTCCACAAAGCACATCTGTGATGTCACCATCATCTCCTGTACTTGCATTAGCTATGGACTAGAGACCTTCTGGATACTCTCCTCTGGTGTTCATGTTTCTGTGGCCTGACAGTCATGCTGTCAGACCACTCTCCAGACAGAGAGCAGTTTGCTCCTCCAGTAAGAGAATATACACCTTCCCACACTCTTCCTAATGTAAGGATTGTGGAAGCCATTTTGAACCCTCTCCTGGCTCTGTGGCCAGGTACTGATTCCTCTCAAAGCTGAGAACAGGTTTTTGGTTCTGAGAATTGTTCCCAATCTGATAATGTCAGTGATCTCTGGAACCCATTTCCCAATGGCTCAGCTGCTTTCCCTTGTCCTGAAAGAAGTGCTGCTGTCAGGAGGAGGCTGTGAGGGGAGCAGGGTGGGAACGCCCCAGCTTACCACAGTGGAAGATTGTCTCCTGGTCTCAGCCCCTGCCAGTGTCAGATCACTCCTAATGAAACAGGCATTCTCTCTCTCTCCTCACTCTCCTAGAAAAGCCAGCATAATGCTACCCTTTGTTCTTGAATTGACAAATTTAAACCTCCTGCTCTGCTCTGCAGTAAAAGAACTTTCTATTTTGGGCTCCGTGACATAGCCAAAACCAAGTAAGAGCAGCCGGCTGCAATATGAGTTAATAGCTTTCTTTAGGGGAGATAGGATCCATACGCAAAAGGAAGAATCTTCCAAAACGTGTCTTCTGCATAGCAACATGCAGCCCATTTGTCTATCTTTCTGCTGACAGATGTATTTCAAGACCGAAAACTAAACACTATTTAACATTCAAAGCAAACTGGGGGATTAAACCTGAACTGACAGCTAGCCACACCCACTTCCCTGATCTCCTGCCTCTACCACCCCAGTCCTAGAATTTACAGGCATGAGCCACCATGCTCAGTTTAGGTTTCTCAATCAAATGCAAGCATTTGCTGATGGCCCCCATGTCCCTAGCACTCAGTAGCCACTGCCAAGGAACACATTTCTGTCCTAGAGGATTTCTAGCCACCAAAGATTATGCTAATTTGAGGAGTATCTCTAGCACTAGCCAAGACTAGTTTCCCTCCATACTAGAGTAGGGAATCTCAAGAAGCCTCTGGCTCGAAGAAGGAGCATGTTCAGATCGATGTAAGTGGGTGCCAATTAGCACAAACCCAGGTCTGGAAGGCTTGGGCAGCAAAGAGTGAGTCCTCCCAACTCTCTTGTTAACACCTCTCTTATGGGAAGTTCCAAGTGCAGGGAGAGTACAGATGGTAACGAGAGCCACGCTATTAGCCGATGTCCGATCTCAGCAATTATCGGCATATGTCAATCTCATCCATTCATACTCAACCCTCCCACATCTCTATTTTAAAACAAATTAGAGTCCTTTTATCTTTGTATACTTTATACATACATATAGGAAATACCGATCTCAACAATTACTGCATTGAGGCTGAAAAAACAGTAACACAATAATGTCATCTAGGGTCAGAGGTCAAACTGACCTGGTGTTCTTTGTACTTCTTGCAATAGTTTGGTCTGACTTGGAGCGAAACAATGTATCTGAACAGGTGTGGTGGTATAGGCCTGTAATTGCAGCACTTTGGAGGTAGAGCCAAGAGGATTAGGAGTTCAAGGCCAGCCTCTGCTATACACAACAAGTGCCAGACTAGATTTGTTTCAAACAAATAAATATGAAACAAAACAAAAACAAAAAACCAGGCGCATAGGAGGGCGTAGCTGTGGACACTTGCTGCCAAGCAGAGGAACTCAGGATGGAAGGAGAAACCTCTGACCTCCACACCTGAATACTTACTAACGAACTAACTAACTAACTAACTAACTAGCTATATAAATGTAAAAACACAGTAATGCCACTTTCATTCACTGATGTATCTCATTGCCAAAGCCAAGCAATGAGCAGGAGATTGCATGAATTTCTAGTTTTTGTTCATAGTTTTAGTAACTTTCAGTTTATATTTTGTTTGTTATTTTGTGACAGCATCCTCCACACTTGCCTTTAGTCATCTGTATTTTATTTCTTGTTGTTTTTTTTCCTTTTTGAGACTGTCTTACTCTGTGGCCCAAGGTGGCCTCACACTCGTGAATAAACTTCTTGCTTCAGCCTGAGTACTGGGATCCGTGGCATGAGGTACCACACTTGGCTAGTTTCTCTTCCTTACTGTGCACTTTCTGGTAGTATTGAAGACAACAGGTCTTTTATTTTGATAGTTATGTAACAGACTACTCCAACCTACTGGTATAAAATAATTACCAGTTTATTGTGTACACTGGAGTCTACGGACAGGAATTCAAACACAGCATTGTAGGGATGACTTCTCCTTGTTCCATGTTTATTTGGGGTCTCCTTGGGAAGAGTCAAGTCTGCAATGATGTCACATCTGAGATCTATCAGCACTTGAGGCTTGATGACCCCCAAACAAGGGCTGCAGCCAGTGCCCTGACATGGTCACTCTCTACAGCTTAGTTTTCTAACAGCTGGATGGTTTGGAAGGAGTCAGACTTTGTTTTATTTAGTGTGCTCTGGGGATCAGAGATTTCCAGCTAAGAAGCTGGAGGCTGTACTGTTCTTTCTGACAAATCTCAGAGCTCCCAGTGTCAATCTCCCTGTGCTCTAGTGGGTGACAGTCATAAACCCTCTCAAGTGGGATAGGTCCAACTCTACCTTTAGAGAAGCAAGCTCTCTGCAGTGTGGGTGATGACCCAGTGGGAGGTCAGGATGGCCAGTTGAGGTTACCTCTCTTGCACCAACCAGGAAAGATGTTGCAAACAGTGGGAACCTGCAGGAGGAGAGCACAGAAAGTTAGAGACATCTCCCAGTTGTACATGATGCACCCTGGACAACTGGGGGGCTGACTGAGCTAAACCTTGGTACAAACTATGCCCACATCTCCAGAAGGAATGAGGGCTGTGGTGGTTTGAATAGGGATGGCCCCCATAGATTCCCGTGTCTGAATGGTTGGCCATAAAGAGTGGCATGATTAGGAGGTGTGGTCTTCTTGGAGGAAGTATGTCACTGTGGAGGCAGGCTTTGAGGTCTTCTATGCGCAAACTACACCCAGTGTGGCAAGTCTCTCCTTGCTGCCTGTGGATCAAGATGTAGACCTCTCAGCTCCTTCTCTAGCACCATGTCTACCTGTGTGCTGCCATGCTTCCTGCCATGATGATAATGAACCTCTGAAACCAGCCCTAACTAAATGCTGTCATTTCTAAGAGTTGCAGTGGTCATGAGGTCTCTTCACAGAAATAAAACCCTAACTAAGACAAGGGCTTTCCTCACTTCATGTCAGACCCCATACAACAGCAGTTTCCTAATGGACTACAGCCATTAGATGCATGCATCTTCCTGACACTGGGCAACTACTGAACACAGGCTGTTTGGAGCACATTAGGTCTTATGTACCTTGAGCTAGTAGCACTAGTTAACCATAAAACTTGAAGCTGTATCACTGAAATATTGTCTTAAATGATACGTGTGCACTTGTGCAGCATGCAGGTGTCCAAAGACCAGAAGAGAGTATCACATCCGTGAGAACTAAAGGCACAGGAGGTTTTAAAACAATGGCTCTCAACCTTCCTAATGCTAAGACCTTTAATACAGTTCCTTGTGTTGTGCTGACCCCCAACCATTAAATTACTTTGTTGCTACTTCATAACTGTAATTTTGTTACTGCTATGAATTGTAATATAAATATCTGATATGCAAGATATCTGATATACGCCCCCCAAAGGGGTAATGACCCACAGGTTGAGAACCATTGTAAATGTAAGCCATCCTGCGTAGATGCTAAGAACTGAATTCAGGTCCTCTACAAGATCAACAAGTACTTTTAGCCTCTGAGCCATCTCTCCAGCCCTCAAATATTGTTTTTAAATGGTATGCACTTTTAGCTTGTAGGTCTCACCCTTGTAGGACTGTATTGTCTAGAATGCTACAGCACTATCTCAGATGCTGAGACACCAGGTCCTAATAGCCAGGGACCCCAACCTGACTCATCTTCACAAAGGCTTATTAGCTTGACACACACACACACACACACACACACACACACACACACACACAAAAAGGACATAGAATTTCTAGAAAACCAAGCCAAACAGAATTGAGGACTTCCTTTCCTTTATTAATTTTTTTATTTCTCATTAATTGTTAGCCTAGCTTTTATATTTGGGATAAATACAAGAGCGAATACTTAATTCTACTTCTGGATGTCAGGAAACTAATATAAAGTATTTTCCTGGGGTCTGAGAGATGGTTTATTGCTTAAGAGAACTAGCTGCTCTGCCATAGGACCTAGGTTAGCACCCACATGGCAGCTCACAACTGTCGTAATTTCAGTTCCAGGGGATCCAATACCATCTTCTAGCCTTTGCATGTGGTGCACAAACATACATGCACACAAAATCCTATACATATAACTTACTTACTTTAAAAATAAATAAATTTCCGAGCATTAAAAAACTTTCATTTTGCCGGGCAGTGGTGGCGCACACCTTTAATCCCAGCTCTTGGGAGGCAGAGGCAGGTGGATTTTTGAGTTCAAGGCCAGCCTGGTCTACAGAGTGAGTTCCAGGACAGCCAGGGCTACCCAGAGAAACCCTGTCTCGAAAAAACCCAAACCAACCAAACAAAACAACCTTTTATTTTGGGCTAGAGAGATGGCTCAGTGACTAAGACCACTGACTGCTCCAACCAGAGGGCCTGAGTTCAATTCCCATCAACCACATGGTGGCTCACAACCATCTGTAATGGGTTCTGATGCTTTCTTCTGGTGTGTCTGAAGACAGCTAAAGTGTACTCACATAGATGAAATAAATAAATCCTAAAAAAAACCCAACCTTTTCTTTTTACTTATGTGACAATAGGAGGGGTATGTGCGCGAATGCAGATCCCTCAGAGTCCAGAGGAAGGCAAGGTATCAGATCCTCTGAGGCTGGAGTCACAGGCTGTTTTGAACTGCCCAACATGAATGCTGGAAATCAGACCCAGGGTCTCTGCAAGAGCTATACATGCTCCTGATCTCGAAGCCATTGCTGCAGCCCAATTTCTAAGCATTTTATAGAGCAGAATCGCCTTGTACAACCCTACACCTGACAAGGGCAGGCAAGTTCCAAAACACCCCACACTAAATTTCTCTCAAGGAGAATATCAAACCACTATGGTGACACTGAAAAAGCCATGCTGGCAACAAACATCTGGATAAGAAAAGCCTCAAATAGCATGGTCTGCACCCCTAAGTTTTATTTTCTTTTAAATTTTAATGTTTTTCTTACTAATGAAACCTTAGAGAGCATTAATCACATTTTTTCAGTTCATACCACATTATGCTCCAATCAGTCCACCCAAGGTTCTTCTCTTGTTTGTGTATGTGTTAGTATATATTTATGCATGTATGTATAGTTTGTGCATATGCACACATCACTATGTAGTATTATGTGCATATGCACACAAGTGTCTGTATGCGTGCGTGTACATATGTATGTAGTAGTACCTATGCATGCATCTGTGTCTGCATGCATGTTCGTGCATACGCATGTATCTGTGTATATATGTATACACAGATTTACTTGTCCCATTCCTTTCTCCATCCTCTCTCTCTCTCTCTCTCTCTCTCTCTCTCTCTCTCTCTCTTTTTCTGGATTTTTCGAGACAGGGTTTCTCTGTGTAGCCCTGGCTGTCCTGGAACTCACTCTGTAGATCAGGCTTCCACTCTTCTCTTATAAGCAATTATTCCAATATAGTTGCTGCTCCTGGCTTGTATGTATTCATATCAGGTATATGCTATGGTTTGCATGTATTTTCATTTATATGAACAATACTGTGTTACATATCTCATTCTGTCTTCCTGTTTTCACTCCTTAGTATGCTTTCTAGCCCTTTCCATGTTGCTACCCGCACATTTCATACATCAGCTCAACTGCTGAACAGCATACTGTAGCATGTACTCATGACAAACTGTCATCTCTGTTTCCCTAGTCATGGGTACCCTTGTGCAACCTCCATCTTCTCTTCCTAAGCCAGGAGGAGCCAGCTGAGTGACCCATATCAGACTCATGTGGAAATCTCTCTCTTTTTTAATTAATTTTTTTTCTAACTTATCATCATTGTCCTGTGTATGTGCATGTCAGTGCATGCATGCAGATGTGCATGTGTGTGCATGTGCATGAGGGCAGGCATGCCAATAGTGTGTGTGTGTGTGGGTGTCATAGGATTGTTTTTAGTTCACTCTCTCCTTCTACTTGGTTAAGGCAGGGTCAATACTCAGGAGGCTATAGGTGAAGGCTTCTCCTTAATAGGCTCCTTTGCTCTAGATCCCCTGGACTGAGGCAAGGGGCTTAGGTACAGCACTGCCTCATATTGTTCTGAAGACAGTGGAGAAACATGCTCCCCCATATCACTGCTGCACACTCTTGTGCGCACAGGCAATGTGGCGGTCAAATCCCCTGAGCAGCATCTTGAAGTGGTTTTGCCAGAGTGTGGAGACCTGGCCCTGAGCCATTCCATGTTTGTCCCTGGGTCAATGTCTTGTGACAGAAACAAATAAGGGTGGTTTCCACCCAAGGACACCAGAGGCTTGGCTACAGCCATCTAGGTGAGCTTTTATAACTGGTCAGGATTGAAATACAGCAAAAATTCTATTGACTGTACAGACATATTTAAGGCCTCTTAAAGTGACCACGTACAGTGGAAATTAAATACCTACATATAAAGAAAGTTTTCTAACTTGTGTGGCTTTCCAAGACAGAGTTTCTCTGTGTAATAACTCTGGCTGTCCTAGAACTAGCTCTGTAGACCAGGCTTGCCTGGAACTCACAGAGATCCACCTGCCCCTGCTTCCCAAGTGCTCGTATGAAAGGCATGAGCCGCCACTGCTGGGCAAAAGCTGCTATTAGGTATATTTTTGTTAGTTTATTTTAGCTTTTTGAGGTAAGAGTTTACTACATAGCCCACGCTAGCCTGGAACTCAGGGTCCCCCTTCTCACTGTATCCAGGGCTAGCATTACAAGTGTGATTTATCCTTCCTGTGGCCGCAGCACAGCTTTTGCCACAGACCTGAGTTTGGTTCTCAGCACCCATATTTGGGCAGATCACAAGAGCTTACAACTCCAGCCCCAGATCATCACCTCCTTCTGGACTACATGGGCACCACACTCACACTGAGAAGTCCCATTTACAGTCTCTCTAGAACCAGCACGCTGGAGAACTCAATAACACTAGAGAGAACACCTCCCCTCCCTGCAGCTTTATGAGCTCCTCAGCATGGGCAGATGAGTTGCCAATCAGCATCAGCCGTTCCCCTCCCCTTAGGTCAAGCCCTTGGATAAGAAATGTTTGTGCTGTTGCCTTGACAACAGCCAGAGACTCTTCGTTCCACATACCAGGCTTCTGAAATCTTACTGAGTCAGCTCTGCTTCCTCCTCTAGTTCCTTACCACAGGCACAGCCCAGTTTCAGTCTGGAACCAGGAAGGGCCCACAGTAGCACCCACTCCCCAGAGTGACTCATTTGGTTGTTTCAACAGCTTGCTTGAAACACAAGCAACCTCCCAAAATAATTTTTGAAGCCCACACTAGCGATCATAATTCTTTTTTTTAAAAAAAATATCTATTTATTTTATTTGTATGAGTACACTGTATCTGTCTTCAGACACACCAGAAGAGGGCATCAAATCCCATTACAGATGGTTGTGAGCCACCATGTGGTTGCTGGGAATTGAACTCAGTACCTCTGGAAGAGCAGCCAGTGCTCTTAACCACTGAGCCATCTCTCCAGCCCCAAGATCATAATTCTTAGGATGTGTCATTCTAGTAACCAATCACTTGATTTCCAAAGCCTGTGAGAAAGCCCCCAAGGTTGACTGGTTGTCCTGGGGTGCATAGGAAGGCAGGCTGACTAAGGTATAAAAAGCAAGCCAGTAAGCAGCACTCTTCTATGGCCTCTGCAGTCAGTTCCTGGTTCTACATTTCTGCCTTCAGTCCTTGCCCTGACTTTCCTGAATGATGGACTACAAACTGTAAGATGAAATAAGCCCTTTCTCCCAATTTCTTTCTGGTCATGGTGTTTATCAGTGATACAAACACTAATTAAACCTAATTTAGATTATTTCTATTTTTGCGGGAAGAAAAAGCATGCTGTGATCTCCGAGTTTCAGTGTGCTGTCAGTGTGTGAGTGAGCTCAGATGGTTTGGACACTGATCCCAGCCCCAGGTAAGCACCATTTTAAAACCATTAGTGTCTACTCTTTGATGTCTTATCTCCTCTTTAATATATCACTTTATAATCCTCGAGACACCATAATATCTAGAGTCACAGGATGTTGGGATGATTAGGTGGCAAGCCCTGCAAGAATGAAAGGAGCCAGACATGAAAGCTCTGAGGACACAGATAAAAGGTGCAGAGAGATGCACATACCACTCAATCAGGTCAGGTTACCCCACGCTTGACTGAGGCAGCTGACGGGTGAAGAGAATGCCATATGGGAAGACGAGGTATTACTGGGCAAACGAGACTCTAGAAAAATTACCAGGAGTTCTCTTTTACCTCACAGCACTCATGTGAGATCCAAGTACGACTAACCCTGCCCTCTACCTAAAGATCATTGAAAACCTATCTCTATTTTCAAACATGTATAATATATAAACACACACACATATATGCATAATAATTAAGCAAATGTAACATGTATAACTTCAAACATCTATAAAGGTCATAATCACTCACAAATTTATGCGATATAGTGAATAGTATAATGACCCCACTTCCCAGGTAAGGTAAAGCCCCATTATCTACTTCTACAATCATCGACAGAAAGCTATTATTACTTTTAGGCATCCTCCATGACACTTCCTTATGCTGTTCTGAGGTAAACCCCATGCATTAGAATCTCACTAGTAAATATGTAACATATGTCTCTAAAAGATAAAAATCCCAATCCGATCACTTCAGTGGTTAAAATTAACAGTCCCATAATAGCCAGGTGATTTTAGGCAGCAAATAAAACCCTGGCAAAAGGAGAGCTATAAAATGCGGGTCACACAGCCCTTATCCCATATGGATGAAACCTGACTACATCAGGTTTCAGAATTTGAATTTTTTAATTTGAAAAAATTTATATACACTTTTCAGGCCAATCATCCCCAATCTAAAAATGACAAATGCCCCAATTTTGCACTTTGGGGTGAGGGATGTCCAACTGTGCCACAATTCCCATAGGCATTTATTTAAATGAAGGGTATGTCAAATTTACTGCTAAGACCCCAGGGTGGCATGTGAGATTTCAGGAAATCTAACATGTGTCACAATCTACACTTGGGGTGGGAAACCATGGGGACATGCTCACCATGAAAATATTAGAGCGTGTGTCTTCATGAGCCATCCCCTTTGTGACATCATGCCACGTTGACACACATTACCTCAGAGTGACACAACTCAGGAATGTGAACCAGCACAAAGGTCAAGGGAGTCACATGTGCATCCAGAACACAGGCAAGAAGCAGCGGTCTGTGAGAGCTTTCCAGAGTTTTGTTGGTCTCTGTCTCCTTGCAACTAAGAGCGTGCACTCATGTATCATGGAATAACAGTGCCATTCATGAGCATTACAAGGAAGACAGTCACACTGTTTTAGTACACATGCGTGTACATTCTCCATATTCCTTGCAAGGATTGGTGAGTGGACCTTAAAAACCATCACATAAACACAGGTCTGTTCACGGAGCTCCTGAAGATCTAGGTGTGAAAATTTCCCTAGAAAATACTCTACTTTGAGACAGCATCTCACTGAAATCCAGGCTTCTCTGGAACTCAGTATGTAACACAGGCTGGCCTTGAACTCACAACAATCCTTTTACCTCAGCCTCCTGAGTGGTGGGATTGCGGGTAGGGACCACAGTCCCAGCCCAGATTCTATTTTTTTTTTTTCTTTTTGGTTTTTCGAGACAGGGTTTCTCTGTGTAGTCTTGGCTATCCTGGAACTCACTCTGTAGACCAGGCTGGCCTCGAACTCAGAAATCCACCTGCCTCTGCCTCCCGAGTGCTGGGATTAAAGGCGTGCGCCACCACTGCCAGGCCAGATTCTATTTTTAAGGTTGTGTAGTAGAGCAGCTAACTGCTTTTCATGCTTCCTATTCCCGCCCTTCACGCCAGAGCTGTCTTCCTGGACATATCTGGTTCTGTCACTTCATTAATAGGCGTCTAACGCTTGCACTGCCTTCCACGTCCATCTCACTTCCTTAGCACAGCACCCAGAGTTCTCTGTGAACCACTCACTCTGGACTTACAGAAGAGCCCGCTGCTCCCTGCCCACTGCATTCTCCAGCCTCCTGACAAGCAATGCTTTCGCAACAGAGCCACTGAATTCACTCCTACAACAAAGAACAGGATAGCCCAGTATTTAAAAGTTACCCTTCATGTCAGACTGGACTGAGCCCTGCCCACGTCATTCACCAACTGCATGTCTCTGAGAAAATCAATCTGACACAAGCTTCCCCAGTTCTAACCTGGGACTAAGATAGCACCTGTCTCCTTGAGTCACCAGGAGGGTGCAGGTACATGCTTAGCCCAATGTCCCCATACACAAATATCCAACCTACAGTAACTCATCACCTGTATTTCAGCCTGTTAAGTCCACCTGCTGGTCAAGCCCCAGGTCAGCTGCTCCACCATGGAGCCTTTCCAGCAGCCCAGAATCTCATGGCTCCTCCGTACCTCTTTCTCAGCCTGCTTCCTGCCTCAAGTTATAATTATTTATAGACACAACTTTTCTGGATTCCTACCCTTTGTTACATGCTATGAGAATAAAAAGTTGAGGAAACTTTGATCCTTACTAAGGAGATCTAATTAGCAACCAGATACTAGCAACCAGGACGAGATTCACCAGTTTGCTAAATGAGGCAATACTCATTGTCATCTGTGAGTGATGTTTAGTTGTCCTGAGATACTCTTTATGACACAGTTTCATTCTGAGCTGGAGTCAAAAGGGGACCATCTTTCCTTCTATTAGGCAGAGGTTATCCCCTACAAGCAACAACAGTGAGTTATAATTGACTGCAGAAAGGCTGTATGGGCTGTCAAGGGAAAAGCAACATCAGTGACGTCAGCTTCAAAGGAGACCATTGACTATTACTTCCTCGTTCCAGAACCTTTCACCAGAATAAATGCACAAAGTGTTGGACTTCCAACCTGGCAATGGAGGGCTAAAACTACTTACAGCCTCCCTTGCCTGCTGATACGGTTGTGATATGTGAGGTGTACACATGACATTGAGAACAGGTGGCATCTACACGGCCATGCTGCAGCTCACACCCCAACATCCTGTCTATGGACAAAGTTATGAGGTAAAGGGCTGCCTTGGGCTTCAGCTACAACACACCATTATTCCCTCCTGCTACAGGGTCATGTACCTTATGTTAGATCATGTCCTGTCACTGCCCACTGCTCATTGTCATCAAGACTGTAAGCTCCAGCCTCACCCAAATACCAGGAGATGACACCCACAATGCCTACCACAAGAGGAAACAATGCACCTGGGCAGCATACCTTGACCGTGTGAACTGGGTACATGTCATTAAAGTGACTTCTCATAAAGTGACAGCCCTGGGCTGGCAGTAAAGAAGTGGTTTGTCTGCTGGGCACAGCCTACTCTCTGTGGGGCAGCCTTTATGCCAGACTAGCTGGCCACTGTGGCATTGTGGGAGGGTCTGCCTGGTTGCCTCACCCCTCCAGAGTCCTAGCTCTGCCAGGAACCATGGGAGAGGGAGCTTTAGCTAATTATGGCTGGTTCTGTTTCCAAACATAGTGTGTTTCTAAAACACGAAAGTCAAATAAGCTTTCATTAGGACAGGTCATTCTCGGAACAGGAGTCACGGGGAGCCTTCCCCCTACCTTCCTTTTCTCTCTTCCTCCCTCCCTTCCCTCCTCCCCTCCCTTCCCTCTCCTTCCCCACCTCTATCCCTCTTCTCCTTCCTTTTCCTCTGCCCGTCCTCCCTCCTCTCCCCCTCTGCTTCTGTAGTCTAGTTTGGCCTAGAACTAAGGAGCAAAGGATGACCTTGATTCTCCTGCCAGAGCTAGGATTACAGGTGATTGACACCATACCTGATTCGTGAGGTACTGAGAATCAAACCCAGGGCTTCCTGCATGCTAGTCAAGCACTTTGCAGAATGAGCCACCTACAGCCTCAAACAGGTACTCTCCATGCTTTTAGACTGCTTTCATTTTTTCATACTTAGCAATGGAATACATAAGGACTAGCATGTGAGCAAGAGTTCTGCCACTGCTCCAGGTGCCTTTCTCTCAGGGCTTCCAAGGAGTGGGTCTCTGTGAACAGCATGACATTTCTGTGGACGCTGTACTTGTACTGGCCTTGTCACCCTCTCCTCCCCTTCTATTTGTTTGTGTTTTTATCAAACAAGAGGGAACAAACCAAACTGTCAAAAACATCACAGTGCTTACAGTAGGATCAAGTTAGCAAAGATTTGATCGTGGGCCTGCAGAGAATGCCCCACTGAAACAGCCTAGATGGTAGGTGAGAGCCCGAACAGAAGAGGAGCCGGGGAAGTCTCCTTGCAGTCAGTAGCAAATGTGAATGGGTGAGACATGAAGCTGCCTGTCCTGTTAAAAATACTCCTGCCAAGCGCTCACGGGCTGCAACTCACTTTCAGGAAGTTATCTCGTTTGGTCAGGGTATCAGTCTTTCACCTCATCCCACACTGTTCCTTGTTTCATAGAAGAACAGGATGGTAAATCTGTGCAAATCAGTATTTGCTTGCCATGAATCATCAGTAAACAAGTACTATTTGTCTTATTTGATACGGTAAATCTGGAGAGGCTGCACAGACATTTAATAAGATGGGAACAAGAAAGATATTTAAGGGACATGTGTACAAGGGCCAAAGAAGGAAGGACAAACCACAATATCTGATATGCATTATATTAGGGTTATACAAACGGGCATCTGTGGAAATGGCTGTTGGCTTCCACAAACCTCGTGAAGTCTAGAATCACAACCTACCCCCACTGGGTGAACAAGCTGCCTTGTGCTCATACTGACACCTTCAGCCCCAGTGTATTCAACAGAATTTCATTCAGTGCCTTAACAGGAGAGCCCATTACCAACTTAAGATGAAAAGGCACTTGATTCAAACAATGTTAAATGCGAGAAACTTAGAAACCTTAATGTTGACTAGAGTTTTGATGTTTTAAACGATTTGTAGCTGTGATAAGCAATTACATATTTTTAAAAGATGAGCTTAACTTTTAGGTTTTGAAATATTTAGGGAAGAATTGTATGATATCAGGATGTCCCTCAAAATAATACAGGAGAGAAGGAAATGCCTGGGAGAACAGAGGGGACAAAAACTGACCATGTGTTGATAACTGCTAAAGCTACACGGTACCTCCCAATGAATTATTAATCAGGAGAGCCTCCTAGATTCCCTAAACAATATGAAAATTTGAGTCTACTGATGAAGACAGCACATGCTTTGGTCACAGAACTTAAGGGAAATCAAATTGAAATGGGATGGGAGCTTCCTCCTTGCTGGCTCATAGAGTGCTATACACACTGCTGGGGGGAACTGCCTTCAATGGCCTTACTAAGTTATGGACCCTGTGTGTTAAGTTACCAGGCAGCCAGGCAAGTTGAGTTCACTGGTGCATGCAGTAGTGGTAGGTCTGTTATGGAGCAACCAAGTGCTTTTGGATCGGACTTGAGGCCCACTCCCTAGGAGGGAATTCATACCAAGTGTTGTGAATCCAGGCAAAAACCTGTAGCTGGGGAGGTCTCAGACCCTAGTCACTATAGTTGTTTTTTCTAAGTGGACATGATGCGCCTGTCAATTGCCTTCTAAATAACAAATAATACTCCTGTTAACTTTGGTCAGAGATTTTTTTTTTTTCTTTTTGCAGTAGTCAGCAGTGTCTGTAGAGGCTCATAACTGTCAAAAGAACTGAGAATAAATAAATACTGAGTGGTCAGTCATCAGTGAGATATCTATATAACCCATTTCTAGGCTAAGGTAACATTGTGGAAGGAGGGGTAAAAAGAATGTAAGAAACACGGGAGCCTGGTGGTGGTAGAGCATGCCTTTAATCCCAGTACTCAAGAGGAAGAGGCAGAAGGATCTCTGTGAGTTCACAGCCAGCCAGCCTGATCTACAAAGTGAGTTCCAGGACAAACCCTGCCTCAAAACAAAACAAAACAAAAAAACAAGGCAACAACAACAAACTTTATTGAATTTTATTGTGTGTGCATACACACATGAAAGTGCCACAGTACACATGTGGAGCTCAGAAGGCAACTGAGGGTCAGTTCTCTCTTCCCATGTGGGCGGGTCCCAGGGATTGAGCTAAGGTGGTCAAGGTTGGTGGCAAACACCGTGTTGCTGCCAGAGTGATTTTTTAAAAAAAATTTATGTATAGGTATGTCTGTGCAACGTGTGTGTCCAGTGCCCTCAGAGGTCAGGAGAGGGTGTTGGAGCTTTATAGGGATACTTTTCTTTTTTAAAAATAAAAAGTGTGCGCACACACACACATTCACACAGGTCTCTGAAGACCTGGCTAGGCTTTTTTTTTTTTTAATAATATAGAAATAGAGTTTATTCAGGGCATGGGGAGGGGAGCTAAGAGGGTAGTAGAGGCAGAGAGGGAGAGAGTAGAGAAGTAGAGGGGTGGAGGCCGGCCATGACCACGCGGGGAAAGGTGGTAAGGGAATGGGGAGAGAGAGGGAAGTAAGAGAGAGGCAAGAGAGAAGAGAGAAGACAATGACCTGGCTAGTCTTAAACTCAGAGATCCACCTGTCTCGCCTTCCAAGAGCTAGGATTAAAGACTACCTCCGCCTAGCCCTAGATTGTGTGTAACATATCACACTGATTTGATTTACACAAGTCCATTTCTTTGCAAGTGTAAAACATTTTTGGTGAGATACTATGCTACCCTCAACTTCCATAGCTCCCCCTTCTCATAACTACATGTTTAAACAGTGTGAGCTTTATCCATGTGAGTGGCTGTTATTGCAGTTCATTTTCTCCATGTAGAAATAACGATTCGTTAATAGTTACTGAGGAACTGGTGCAACATTTGCAGGTGCTGCTGGAACAAACCCTGATGGGGATCAGTCTCAGCTGAAGCCCATGTACAAGGCTTCCTTGAACATAGATGCTAGGCTTCAGCACACAAGGCCAGTTTGCTTATAGAGGGGGGTGTAGTTCCCAGAATTTCAAACATCACACAATCACAGAAGCTATCTGCAGCTGACAAAATCATGCCCCATCAGAATACAGGCAAATCATAATCAGGTGCTGTGGACAGTCTGAAGCAGCCACATATCCCACACCTGGGATTAAAATGAAAATATATTCTTATGCATGTTTTTTAAAGAAAACAAAATTCTCCACTCCACTCCCACAAGCACCCACTGGTTCCAGTTCTCTATGCCCCTCACCAACAGTGTGTGCTAATGATCAGTCCTTCACATGTGGGAAATAATCAAAAGTGGGGGCTGCCACCCTCATCTTCTCTGCTTTCTAATTAAGTCTTTTCTTGTTATTGACCATTTATTCATTTTTTCTCTTATTTCCTGTGGTTTTTGTTTGTTTTGTTTTATTTTTTTAAAGAAAGGTCTGCTACATAGCCCTTATATGAACTTGCTATGTGGAACTTGGAGATCTGCCTGCTTATGCCACTGAGCACTGAGAAGGCCACCACGCCAGGCATCATTTTTTTTTTCTGTTTTATTAGAGAGCTTTTACTACTCTAGAGGTAAATGTGTTAACTCTAAGTTTAAAGTAGCAACAAAGTTGCAACTTTCCCATTCATTTGATTGGTTTTGGAGGGTTTTGTTTTGTTTTGTTTGGGGGTTTTTTTTGTTTGTTTTCTATATAAGGATGTTTTGTCCCCATTGTCTGTCTACACACCATTTTCCTGCAGTGCTGCAGAAGCTCTTCTGATAGGGGTTACAGACGGTTGTGAGCTACCATGTTGGTGCTGG
Source organism: Rhynchomys soricoides (assembly GCA_019843965.1). NCBI lineage: Eukaryota > Metazoa > Chordata > Mammalia > Rodentia > Muridae > Rhynchomys > Rhynchomys soricoides. The sequence goes on from JADRCH010000121.1 coordinate 5,721,833, forward strand.
GAATAGAACCCCAGTCCTCTGCAAGGGCAGCCAGTGCTCTTAACAGCTGGGCTCATAGAGAACCATAAGTTTTTCTTCTTTCTTTCTTTCCTTTTTTTTTTGTTTTTTCCAGACAGGGTTTCTCTGTGTAGCCCTGGCTGTCCTGGAACTCACTCTGTGGACCAGGCTGTCCTGGAACTCAGAAATCCGCCTGCCTCTGTCTCCCAAGTGCTGGGATTAAAGGTATGCACCACCACTGCCCGGCAAGTTTTTCTTTTCTTTTAAAAAAAAGTAATTTATTTTATGTATATGAGTACACTGTAGCTGTCTTCAGACACCAGAAGAGGGCATCGGATCCCAGTACAGATGGTTGTGAGCCACCAGGTGGTTGCTGGGAATTGAACTCAGGACCACTGGAAGAGCAGTCAGTGCTCTTAACTGCTGAGGAATCTTTCCAGCCTGAGAACCGTAAGTTTTAATACAGTTCAATTTGCCAATTATTTTCCCCTTCTGTTTGAAGAAATATCTACCCCAGAGCTTTAAATGCATTTTAAGACCAGTGAAACAACTCGGCAGGAACAGCAAGCACTTCCTAAGCAAGCCTGACTGACTAAGTCTGACCTAGAACCCACTGTAGGAGTGAAGTTGTTCTCTCTTTGACCTATACACACACACACACACACACACACACACACAGAGAGAGAGAGGGGGGGTGGTGGTTCTGATTTCATTGTAAAGTTTTCTAGTTTCTCCATTCACAATTCTTTTAAAACATATATTTTTAATTTTATTTATAGAGTACCCTGTCGCTGTCTTTAGACACACCAGATGAGGGCATAAGATCCCATTACAGATGGTTGTGAGCCACCATGTGGTTGCTGGGAATTGAACTCAGGACCTCTGGAAGAGCAGTCAATGCTCTTAACCGCTGAGCCATCTCTCCAGTCCCACTCTCAATTCTTAATACATACTTAGTATTTCTAATGAGGAGAGAGCCCAATTCCTCTATCCTTTGACCATAGTCCAGTCCCACTTTTAAGGGTGCGGCACCTCCCTAGTGATTGGGATTATCAGTGGCTACGTTTCTGAGCATGTATGGGTCTGTTTTCAGGCTCCTCACCAGTTATACCGGCTTATTTTCTACCCTTTTATCAGTTCAGCAGTGTCTTAATTACAACTTTAAAACCACCTGTGGTATAGTTAAACGCGTTCTTCTGCTCTGGTTTTGATGATGCGCTGGCAGCTCTCAGTCTTTGGCTGTCCCGTGTAAGTTTTACAATTCTATCAGACCTCACACAAACTGTCAGGGTTTACTGGCATGCCCTGTAAGATGCTGACAACCTCTCTGACAGTGAGTTCCTGTTGAAGAGAGGAAGGAAGACAATGAGGGAGTTCCCATCTTCTTGCTGGTCCCTTGATATATGAATGGTATTTCAGTGGATTTTAGTGTAGATCCTGTCTTCAGATGGTTGTTTCCTTCCATTTCTTTTTTTTTTTTTAAGTATGTCGTGTTTTTATTGAAAATGTTAAGTCTACTACCCCAGCAACCACTTTCACAAGCTGCACGATGTGCTGAGCCACTTAACACAATTGGTGTTAAAGGCAAATACATATCCCAAAGGTTTTGTTAAATGCTTTTTTTCAAACATAATATGGGAATGGCTGGTGCTCTCCATGTCACAGAAAAGGAAAAGGAAAAGATGAATATGAAAACTGTGCTTTCCAAAACTTCCCAGTGACCCCAAATGTAAGATACATGAGCAACTAAGGTTTACTTTGGAAACGTCAAATTCTCATTAGATGACCAACTGATGTAGTGCAATGCTGCTGTTTACTAATCACCAATGCAAATCCTGTCTTGAGAACCCTGCACGAAGAGCTCCTGCTTACACGGACCCAAGGTAGAAAGGAACCGTATGCTGGTGTAATAAGGCCTAATCCATTTCCATTTAGAAGTGCCCCCCCCCAATCAGGAATAGATTTTGAACTAAAGCTGTTTTCTGCAGTGACTAATATAAATGTGTCCTAAGGCCTCTTTCTCTCCCTCCCTCCTTTCCTTCCCCTTGTGGGATAGGGTATCTGTTGCCCAGGATGGCCTGCTAGTGGCCAAGGATGACCTTGAACTTCTGATTCTTCTTCCTTCACCTCCTGATTGCTTGGATTACGGTATATACTCCAGTGTTGGGCATCCAAGGCCTCGTGTGTGCCAAGCAAGCACTCGCTGAGTTATACCCCTATTCCTGGTCTGTCTGTCCTTCAGTCTCTCCTTAATATTCATGGCCTTGATCCTTAGAGTGTTACGGGCCACTATCATTACAGCCTTCACCTGATAACTTTCTCATCTTTAAAATCAAGTCACGCTGGGCAGTGGTGGCGCATGCCTTTAATCCCAGTTCTTGGGAGGCAGAGGCAGGTAGATTTCCGAGTTCGAGGCCATCCTGGTCTACAGAGTGAGTTCCAGGACAGCCAGGGCTATACAGAGAAACCCTGTCTCAAAAAACAAAAACAAAAAAAAAAAAGTAAAATCAAGTCACTTATTTTGGGGCAGGAACACTAGGGAAATAATGACACAAGGCTGTTCTTATTGCACCTTGTCCTCTGTTACATAATTTATACAGTGTTATACAATATAAAAATATTTTTATTTATGTGTATGTCTGTTGTGCTCACATGCATGATGGTGCCCTTAAGAGGCCAGAAGAGGGGGTCATGGGTACATTCAGATCTTCTGCAAGGGCAGAAAACATTCTTAACCAGTGAGCATCTCTCTAGCCATTAGTTTACCTTATTGTAAGCATGCTTACTTTGATAAAGTTAAAGAGGGCTTCTAATATTCTCTTTGCACAGATCACCCTTTTTTCCCTTTGTAAGTAATAAGTCTCTTAGGAGGAGACAGTTAAAAACTAAGAAAACACACTATTTTGCTTTATTGTCATTAATGATTCTTTTAGTGGTGGGGCCAGGGGTGGACAAGAGAGTGGTTGTTCAGACGGAGTCTTGGTTTGTTCCGATGGCAAAAGGCTTGCTCTGTAGGCAAGCATGAACTTGAACCACTGACCTTCCTCCCTGTGCCTCCTAAACACTGAGATTATAGACACTCGCCATCATACCTGCCACATCTGGTTTTTGTTTGAAAATTTTTTATGATTACATTTTACTGATTTAGTGGCTGGGGAGGGGCACAGTCATGCCCATAGCATGTGAGGAGGTCAGAGGGCAACATGCAGAAGTCGGGTCTCTCTTTCCACCATGTGGGTTTCAGGGCTTAAACTCAGGCTGACAGGTTTCGTGTGACAGGTGCCTTAACTGAGCCATTTGAGAGGTCCTGACTCATCTGTTAGTGTGTCACTTGGTGATGATGGCTTCCTTTCTGGTCTCTCCTTCTACATTAACTGGAATCATTCTATAGGTAGAGCTGTGCATTCCCCTTTGCTTACTACTTTTCAGTTTTATACAAGCAAACTATCATAAGATATATGAAATATGTATTGTTTTTACATGTGTCTAGGGACTGAACGTCCATCCTCATGTGTGTATGGATTCACAGATACTATCACTGTGTGTGTGCATATGCGTTATGCAGGATCTAGTCTACTCCACTCTTGTAACTGTAATTGTTTTAGTGCCCATATTTGGCTACTAGAAGCTTCTTCCAGTTGGCTTCTGCATCCTTTTAATATGCCTGCATAATTTATTTAGTTATTCATGCTTTCTGGCACAAAACCTAATAAAAACATGACTTCATTCCACAGTATATTTGCCCAACCCTTCCTAGAATATACATGCAATTTCAGAATTATTAACATGTGCTGATGTGGAATAAATGTACACACTACAGAGCAACAGTGGCACACAATTCCCTCTTCCAAACTCAGATTAGTCTCTTTTGGACCAGCTGAATAGCTCAGTGGGAAAAGGCACTGCCAAGCCTGATGACCTGAGTTCAATCCCCAGGACCCACATATGATGGAAGGAAAACTGTCTTCCTTAAGTTGTCCTCTGCACAAATGTATAACATAGACATGCCCACAAAACATACACACGTGCACACACAAAATAAAATGTCCTATAGGTTCAATTCCCAGCACCCACATGCAGCTCACAACTGTCTGTAACTTCGGTTCCAGGGAATCTGACATCCTCACACAAAGAGATACATACATGTAGGCAAAAAACCAATGCACAAAGATTAATAATAAAATCATTTTAAAGGGGGTAGGAGGCTGGAGAGATGGCTCAGAGGTTTGGAGCACTGACTGCTCTTCCAGAGGTCCTGAGTTCAATTCCCAGCAACCACATGGTGGCTCACAACCATCTGTACTGGGATCCGATGCCCTCTTCTGGTGTGTCTGAAGACAGTGACAGTGTACCCATGTACAACTGGTCTTTTTTTCTCAGCAGGGTTATTTTAGTCAACAACTTGGTTAATTTGTTAGTATTCTGCATAGAGTTTATTCCAACACCACCAATACACATGACTGGTACAAATCTGTCCAGCAGGAAAACAGTCTTGTGTGCTGTGCGTGACATACATTCGAGTGTGTGTGCGCGCGCGCACGTGCGCGCGCGCCAGCCAGCTGTGCCCGGCTTCCTCTTACCATGCCCCACCCTACGTTCTGAAACATAATCTCCCGAGGATCCACACTGGGTTTTTTTGTTTTTTGTTTTCACACTGTTTTAAAATGACAGTTAAGCTCTGTAAGTGGCCATTGAGGGTGTGGTGCCTGCACCACATCTCAGGCTATTAGGAAATGAAGACATTCCACAACCCCAGTGAGACCCTCCCCATTCATAACAGCCATCATCAAAGGAGGACGAGGAAGCAAGGATACCGAGAAAGGCTTTTCAGAAAAACACACCTTGAATGGATTTGATATCCGAATCTGCAGTATGGGAAGTGTTACTACAAAGAGCAAAATGATCCCATATATGTGCCTGAAGATGCAGCGAGGAATACATAAAAAAAAAAAATAAGAACTGTCTGTCAACCATGTGGCACCAGGGTTCACACACACCCACATAAGAAAGATGCATAGCACCGTCAGCACGTGAGTGGGGAGAGCAGTGGGGAGAACATTCTGAGCTGTTTCGCTGAGCCTCAAGAATAAAACACTAAGTAGATTAGGCCCTGGTAAGTCAAACACTCATGAAGAGGTGCAATTCAACAAGAAAATACAGCATATTCTACAAACCTAACATGAAAAACCTTAATGATGCTTTAAGAGAGCCGACCAGCAGGGTGGATCAGTGGATAAAGCCTAAGCTTACTGACCTTAGTTCAATCCCCAAGACCCGCATGGAGGAAGGAGACAACCAACCCCCAAAAGCTGCCTCAGGCCTCTATTTACATAGATATAACACTATAATTAAAAATGTAAAAAAAAAAAAATTAAAGGTACAGACAAGCCCACAATTATGATATCTTGATTTAGCTACTTTGTGGGTTCTTTTTCTACTCCTTATTCCCCTGGTTTCACCCCTTATCACTAGATAGGAGAGAAAGAGTACAGGAGAGAGGGATAGGAGAGAAAGAGGGGAAGGGGGAGATGGGAGGCAGGGGGAGAAGGGGAGTTGGGGGGAGGGAGAGAGAGAGATTGATTCCTGAACCTAATCTCTTGTTTCTTCTTTGAGTATGACTACTAACAAGCTGCAACCTGAATGACCTCCAATACTGCCTCTGGGCCCTAGCATTTATATACCCTCTGAAAAGTTCCCAGAATTCCATACATCACAGAATCGAAGAAACAATCTGCAGCTGACTATCTGCTAGAGCATGAGGCAAATCACAGTCAGCTGCTGTGGACAGTCTAAAGCAGCCCTGCATCCCTACACCTGGGATTATAATGAAAGCAGAGTCTTATAGTACTATGTTTTTTAAAGAAACCAAAATTCCAGAATTCTCACTACTAATCATACATGAAATTTAGCATACACACCTCAAAACTGTTAGACCAGGCACATGTCAAATAATCAAAAAATGATATGCAGGTCTGAAGAAGGCAAGTCCACTCTTGACCTGATAGACGCTGCACCCAGCAACTACAGAATGCATGTGGTTTTCAAGTTCAAACACTTACTGTATGCTGCTATTTAAACCAAAGCAAATACATTTTAAAGGAGAGAAATACTACTGAGCAGAGTCTCTGACCACCCTCAGTTACACTCTCACCTTCAAATGCCTATGTGGCATTGAGAAGTATGCATCTCCAAATAACACACAGTGCAGAGAAGTTACTGTTATAGAAACTGGAAAATATTTTCACCAACAGTGAAGGAACATATATTAACCCTTGTCTGACTGACAAAGGAACATATATTAACCCTTGTCTGATTGATAAAGGAAACAAATATTAACCCATGTCTGACAAAGCTAAAGTTACCTAGAGGTAATTTGTGATATCAACACGCTTCTTATAAACAGAAACATACAGCTGCTGTGATTCAATGAACTATGGTAGAAATAAGCAGGATTAGTTACGTGTGGTGGTGCGTACCTTTGATTTCAGCAGTTAGGGTCACTGGTTTGAGGCTAAGCTGGTGGTGTGGGTTGCTCTGGTGCTGTTTGCATTCTGGTGTTAATTCTGCTTCCTCAAGAGGGGCTGCCCCTATGAGGAGTGGATTACTCAGGGGATTCCATGTGAACCTTCTCCTCACTCTAACTGGTCAGATAAAGGCCAGAGCCTGTGGTTGGGCAGTGGAAGGGAAAGGTGGGGCTGGAGGTTTTAGAGAAGGGAGGAAGGGAAAAGAGATGGAGGAAGAGGAGGGGGAAGGAAGATGGGGCAGAACCACATGGTCTAGAGAAGCCGCAAATAACAAGGGATCTCATAGCTGGGGAACAGATTAGTGTAACAGCAGATCTGCACAATCTGGTTATAAATATAAAAACTGAGTTGTGTGGTTTTTGCACGGGCTTATTGGGGCTGGAGAGTTAATACAACCACCTGGGCTACACACTGAATTAAAAGTCAGGCTAGGCTCTAAGAGCAGGGCTTTGGGGTGGGTGGGGGGTACTAAAACAGGGTAGGAGAAAATAATAAAAGGAGAACGGACATTAAGGTGTAGAGAGCAGTAGAGACAATCACTGCTCAAAACGTGACAAAGAACAATTAGAAAACTTACAAATTACAAGATTTTGTTTTGGTTGGTTGTTTTGTTTTTCTTTGTTTTGTTTTGTCTTTATGAAACATGGTTTCTCTATGTAGCCCTGGCTGTCCTGGAACTCACTCTGTAACAGAGATCTGCCTGCCTCTGCCTCCCAAGTGCTGGGATTAAACCTGCCTGGTTCTGCTCCCTTCTTTACTTGATATAATTCAGAGTCTCTCAGATGCTCCAACACACGCAGAAAGCAGCAGAGCTGTGCTAGTCATATAGCTACTGACACCCAAGTATTACACAGCATCATTGAATTTTAGAAGTTTCTGTGATATTAGCACAAGCTTTAGAGATGCTTTGGAGTAGTTAAAAAGTCCCATGGATCTGTTTGTTTAAAAATCAAAAGAAAAACAGGCAAAAGCAGCAGATGCTTCGGAGTCCAGAAATAACCTGTTCTGGTGGATGGCTGCTTCACCACAAGAACCACCTATAAAGGCAGGAGAGGTGGCTCAACAGTTAAAGCACTGGCTGGCTCTTCCAGAGGACCCCGGTACCCACGCCGCTGCCCACTCCAGTTCCAGAGGACCTGATGCCATCTTCTGGCTTCCATGGGCCCCAGGCATGTATGTGGTACAAACATGTATGTTCTGGCAAAATATCCATAGAAATAAAAAATTCTTTAGGAAAACAAAGTAAAAGGAATGAAAGAAAACAAGAGAGAGGGGGAAGGCATGAGGGAGGAAAGGGAAGGAAGGAGCTAGAGGGAGGAGGAGGAGGGAGGGGAGAGAAAGGGATGGGGAAGAGAAAATGGGGAGAAGTGGCTGGGAGAGACAAGGCAGGAGGAGGGTAGGGAGGAGCTCTCATAGAGGGACTCCATTTCATGGATGGGTTTTTAGCATGGAGGTGAGATGAAACCAGTTACACAAAATTTTCAGCTCATTGTTTTTTAAAAACATTATGTTTACTTTTGATTATACGTCTGTGTGTGCATGCACAGAAAGGTGCCCTTGGAGGTCAGAGGAGGGCAAGCTGCCTGCAGTGGGTGCTGGAAAACAGCATTGTCCTCTGCAGGAGAAGTGTGTGCAGACTCCACCTGAGCTGCTTCTCCTCTCCAGATCCTTAGTGATTGGATTTTTTTTTTTTTTTTTCGAGACAGGGTTTCTTTGTGTATCCCTGGCTGTTCTGGAACTCACTCTGTAGACCAGGCTGGCCTCGAACTCAGAAATCCGCCTGTCTCTGCCTTACAAATGCTGGGATTAAAGGAGTATGCCACCACTGACCGGGCTGTGATTGCATTTTTTAAAAGGGACACTTTGTTTAATACTAGGAATTGAACCTAGGAACTCCTACATGCCAGGCAGGTGCTCTACCACTGAGATATACGCCTAACCCAAAGGAATATTTTCAGTATCTGTTGAACTTTGCAACTGGGTGTGATAGCACATACCAGTAATTGTAGACTTGAGAAGCTGAGCTAGGAGGATCATAAATTCCATGCTAGTCTGTGCTACATAGTGATACCTTGTCTCAAATATCATCAACAATTTGGCTCTTTTGTGTTGTGGATGCAACACAAATAATCCTCAAGTTGCAATAACTCAAGATGAGAGAGTCCTTTGTCACCTCACAGGTCAGCTGGGAATTTGCTGCCGCTCTTTGGCTGCTGGCTGGGTCAAGGGCAGCTATGGCCTTTGTCCCTTTGGCTTCTTTGTTCAGGACCCAACTGAAAGAGCAACCTCTATCTGGGACTTGCTGTTCTCCAGTTCTGCTATCAAAAGTCAAAGAGCAAAACGTGGGAAGAAGACACTATGATGCTTCACAGTTGCGGTTCATATGAAGTACATGTTGATCCATCCACCTACCACTGCCTGGGCAAGTCAGTAGGACAAACCTCAGCCTGCTGGGATGGAGGTATTTCTTCTTCCAGACAAATCTCTGCTAATCAAACAATACTAGGCAAGCATACACAATCTCTTTGGAGGGAGGAGTGAATATTTGTGACTATCAATACAAACCACCACCCAGCCAGCTTTGGTGAATCAGCATAACCTTGATACGAAGTTTTTAAGATTGCTTTACAAGGAAAGAACTTATGCTCTTGGCCCACTTTTCACATGGATGTAGATGCTCTCAAGTGGGATCAAGTTCATACCAGCAATTCTAAAACACATAGGAAGCATGTTTGTGTGTTTGTTTGTGAGACAGAGTTTTTCTGTGTAGCTTTGGCTGTCCTGAAACTCACTTTGTAGACCAGGCTGGCCTCAAAATCATTGAGATCCACCTGCCTCTGCCTCCCTAGTGCTAGAATTAAAGGAAGAAAGAAAGAAAGAAAGAAAGAAAGAAAGAAAGAAAGAAAGAATATTTAGAAACTTTGGGGGAAGGGAGGGTCTCTATGCATGTATCCCTGGCTGGCCTGGAACTATGTAGACCATGCTAGCCTCAAACTCATAGAAATCTGCCTGCTTCTACTTCCCAATTGCTGGGATCAAGGGTGTGGGCCACCATGCCTGGCCTAAGAAATATTCTTAATTAAGTTAGGTTGTTTTTTTTTGGGGGGGGGGGGAGTATATTTATGCCACAGCACACAAGCAGAGATCAGAGAATCTGCAGAAGTCAGTTCTCTCTCCCCACCATGTGCTTTCTGAGGACTGAACTGAGGCCATCTGGCCTAGGGGAAGTGCCTTTACCTGGAGAGCTGCCTGACTATCCTGAGGGAGAGCTTTTAGATGCACTAGAGCAGGTAAAGGCTCCTTGGATTTTCTGAATCTTCTGTCAGTGCTGGTTTTTCCAGAATTTGTCCCCATTTGGGGTCACATTTATCAGCACAGAGTTAGTTATAAACCTTTGTGTTTTTAACATCACGATTTGTGTACAAAGGTTTGCCTTTGTTGAGTGTCTACACTACTGGTTCCTTCAGGTCCTCAGGTCTGCGACATCTGCAGTGACAGCTCCTTCATTTTACACACTGCTGCATCTCTCACCTTTTCTTTTTTTCTTCTTCTTTTAGTATTTATTTTGGTTTTAAATGTATAGATGTATTGCTTGCATGTGTGTCTGTGTACTGCATGTGTGCTTCAGGCCCACAGAGTCCAGAAGAGGGCATTGGACCTCCTGGAATTGGACTTACAGAGGGTTGTGAGCTACTATGGGGGAGCTGGGAATCAAACTTGGGTCCTCTGGAATACCACCCAGTGTTCTTAAACAGTGAACCATTTTCCTGCCCAACCCTCTTCTTTCTTTCTTTCTTTCCTTTTTTTTTTTTTTTTTTTTTTTTTGGTTTTTCAAGACAGGGTTTCTCTGTGTAGCCCTGGCTGTCCTAGAACTCACTCCATAGACCAGGCTGGCCTCGAACTCAGAAATCTGCCTGCCTCTGCCTCCCAAGTGCTGGGATTAAAGGCGTGCGCCACCACTGCCCGGCTTTGTTGTCCCTTATTTCTTAAATTACATGTATTTATTTTGTATGCATGTGGGCATGTGCTCAGATGTGTTCTGAGGAAACCCATTACATGGGTGCCAGGGATTGAACCCAGATTGTTGGGGTGGCCACAAGAGCCTTCACCTACTGAACCATCTGGCTGGCCCTCTCTCTTCCACTTTAACTTATTAATTCCTTTAAAAGAAGATGTATGGTAGAAATCTTTGGAAATGTATTGAGATTTGCTTTATGGTTCCATATACACTTGTCTCAGTTAAAGTGATACTTTCTGTTACTGTGATAAACACCAAAAGCAGCTTGAGGAGAAAAGGGTTTATTTTGCTTATACTTCCAGGTAACAGCCCATTACTGAGGGAAGCTAGACCAAGAGCATGGAACCAGGAGCTAATGCAGAGACCATGGAAGATTGCTTACTGGCTTGTTCTTCCTAGTTTGCTCAGTCTGCTGTCTTATAGCACCAGGACCACCAACCCAAAGGTTTCTCCATGCACACACACTGAGCTGGGTCCTCCCACATCAACCACCAATCAAGTAAATGTCCCACAGGCTTGCCCACAGGCCAATCTGGTAGGGCATTTTCTCAACTGAGATTCCCTCTTCCAGAGTCACTCTAGCTGGTATCAACTTAGCATAAAATTAGCCAGTGCAATGGTCCATGTAGTAAATGTTATATTTGCACTTTTAAAAATGTGTAGTCCTTGGGGCTAGAGAGATGGCTCGGCAGTTAAGAGCACTTGCTATTCTTGCAGAAGACTGGGGTTCCAATACCAGCATCCACATTAGTGGTTCTGTAACCCCCTGTAACTTCAGCTCCAGGGAATCTGATGCCCTCTTCTGGCTACTGTGGGCACTCACATACACCAATATATGAACAAAGACACACAATGTGCATATAAATAAAACTTAAGAAATGAATCTTTCCAGCTTTCTTGTGTGTAGTATTCTAGTGACATCTGTCACTCAGGCTGGCTGGTGTTATTTAGGTCACCTATGTCCCTGCTAACTTTCCTTTTTCCCATCTTGTCACTTACAGGAGAGTGCTGAAGGTAGTGTGGCCTGCGATCCTAACTGCCTGGGAGGCTGAGGCAGGAGCATAAGTTCAAAGCCTGTCTAGGTGACAGAGTAAGTTCAAGGACAACTTTGGCAGTTAATGAGATTCTGTTTCAAAAGAAAAGTGAAAAAAGAGCCCTGAGTTATGACTGCATGGCAGAGCACTTCTCTGGCATGAATGAGGCCGGGGGGTTCAATCGTCGAATCACAGAAAAGGACTGAAGTATCTGCTCTATTTACCAACTTGTCTACCAGCTATTGCTGTATGCATCTTAAGGCTCCTTTTCATAGTGCATCTAATCATCACAGAATCTCTACCCTATATCCTGTGTCCGGACTTGACTCTGACTGATAACACACTTCAGTTCTCTCCTGATGACTGACTGCACACTTCCTCTTTCCTCTCCTGTAGAGTTGTCCAGATTTTCAACTAGATAATTTTCAGTTTTGTAATCAGAGTATTTGAACCATTTCTATACTTAAGTGGCTATGGTAACTTTCTTATTTCTTTTTGTTTTTTTTGAGACATGGTCTCACTATGTAGCCTTGCCTGCCCTGGAACTATGTATATCAGTCTGGCCTCAACTGGCTGCTTCTGCCTCCTGAGTGATGGGATTAAAGGCATGCACCACTAAGCCTGCCTCTCTATTTTTTCAAAAAATGTAGCAAGCATCAGTACTTAATTCCTTAAAATGTTATTGTCCTTATGAGTGTGTGCCTGCACACATGTATGGTGTGGAGGGGTGGTACATGTGGCACGGTATGTATCTGGGGACCTGAAGACAACTGTAGAGCTGATTCTTTCCCACTGGGGCTGACACTCAGGTCCCAGGCTTGCACAGCATCCTTGCCTGCTGAGCCATCTTGCCAGTCCCCCTCTTCTTTGTTATGAGCAAATACTACTCTGTTCTATGGATATGACAGTTTTGCTCATGTTTCTTTGTAGACAATTGCTTTCACTTCTACTGGACACATAGTTGAGGACTGACTAGACTTTTTCTCTCCAAAAACACTCCCATCACTCTGCCCCACCTGCAGTGTGTATGAAGATTCTAATTTCTCCAGGGTCTAACTGGTATTTGTTATTAACTGATCTTCTGTCTATCCTAGGGACAGTAAAGTTGTATCTAATTTGAAGTCTGATGTACAATTCTCTGAAAACTAAAAACTTTTGAGCTTACTAAAGATCCTAGCCACCTGTACATCTTCCTCAGAGAACTCCCCAGTCCTGTCTTAATTAGTATGGGCTTCCACAAGCAAATGTCATCACAGATTCCCTCAGCAGACATTTATTTTCTTGTAACTCTAGAGGCTGCAAGTCCAAGTTCACAGTTTCAGCCTGGACAGGAGTTGCAGATGGCACTCCTGGCTTGTAGGTGTTCACTGTTCACTGCAAATGGCCCTTTCTCAGAGCATGCTCAGCTGTTTTCCTATTGTTAATCTACACCCTGAGTCTCCAGTGTCTCTTCTTCCAAGGATGCCGACCCTTATTAGATCAAGGTCTATCCTTACAACTTCAGTTAGTCCTAATTACTTTAGCAAAAACCTTTCTCCAAAACCAGTACACATGTAGGGTTAGAGTTTCAACAAGTAAGTTTGACAAAGGTGGGCATGGTGGGTTACAGCTCAGCCCATACACATTCCTTTGCTCATTTTAAAAATTGGGTTAATTCCCTGAGTTTGCTTTCTGAGCTGTGATAAATACTATGATAGAACACTTCTTAGGGGGAAAAGGATCTATTTCAGCTAATACTTCTTGACAATAGCCCATCATTAGGGAAGTCAGAGCAGGAACCCAAGAGCAAGAGCTTGGAACAGGAATCACGGGGGAAGGCAGCTTACTGGCTCTTTCATACTCAGCTTTCTTAGCCCAGGTCCAATGGCCTAGGAATGGTGCCACCCATTAAGGGGTTAGTTAGGTCCCACATCAATCATTAATCAAGACAGTTTCTCACAAATGTAGCCATAAGCCAATCTGATCTAGGGAATCCCTCTTGAAAAATAAAACCCAGCTAACATGGTAATCATATTGAGTTGTAGACGTCTTCACATGGGGTCTTTCATATCCTCAAGGGATTATTGTCTGACTTTGTCTGCCTCTCTCCCCAGCATGAGACAATTTCTAGAGACAGTACAGCTCTCACTTGCCATTGTGCCATTCAACGACAACTTACCCACAGCCCATCCCCCATCCACATTTTCTCCAACCCCATACACTCGGAGCACACCAGCATTAGGAGACAATGCAGGAGATGCCCCTTCACCCTAAGACCTCCACAATGACACACAGCAGCCAATTCTAGCCAATGTAATAACACACATCTGTATTCCCAGCACTAAGGAGGTGGACACTAGAGGATCATGAGTTCGAGGACAGCGTGGCTGTGTATTGAGTTTCAAACCAGCACAACAATAGCAATATCTAAACAAGACCAAACTCCCATCCTAAAACTTCTCACCTTGTCTCTCCTGTTCCTTCCCAAGATGCCACAGTAAACAGTCTGGCCTGTTTTCCCTTCATGCACCAGCCCCCCTGGTGAGCCCTGGTGCTTCACCACATGCCTCCTTGTGGATGGCATGTCCCCTTCACCCATCCAAGTATCACTGAGGGCCAATACTGTTCATCTTCTGAGGTCAGGCACATTCACAGTGATGTGATCACTGATGAGTATCTCTATAGCTTGTGACTTAATGCTCTAATTTTTAGCAGTCTAAATATCTCCAGATATAGGACTTGTAGTTTTCCTCACATTTGAGAACATTTCAGCTATCATTTCTTTTACCTCTTCTCTTCCTTCTGGAGTACAAGAGCATGTTTCCTTAATATTGTCCCAAGTTCACCCCACCCCTCCCGTTTTGTTATTTTTAATTTCATTTTGATCCTTATCACCCAATTTGGGTACTCTCTACTGCAGTCTTAAGGAGATGTATCATTTCTTCTTTTAGCTCTAGAAAGTTCCATTTGGACTGTGGGATATTCGGAGGATATCAGCCCAGGGTCTCATGCATGCAAGATAAGCATCGTCTTTGATTTTTTGGTTGGCTTTGTAAATTCCTCCCTCAGAACAGCTTGTCAGCTTGACTGCACAAAAAGCCATATGGACTTGCCACAAAAGACATCTGTCCAAGGAACTGCAGTAAGACAGTGAGAAAGGAGCCAGCAGCAGCTGGAAGGCTGGCTGCAATGCAGACGCAACCCGTGTGAGAGGGGAAAGACTCCAATAGCATCCTGTGTTCTCCGGAGGAAAACCTGGTCCTGAGGAGCCAGTCAGAGATGAATGCAAGGAGTGTGGCCTCAATGAAACTGCAGGGTGCAGCACCGAGGCTATCAGGAAACAGCGTCTCCCCAAATCTAAGAGGCCCCCAAATATTCACCAAAATACATGGACTCCAAATTTGGAGAGGGGCATTTCCACGGTTCCCATAACTCTTTGTTCCTGGGGAGAACTCAGGGAAGAGAGCTGATCTCAGCCAGCAGCTCATACCCCAGCTGTCTCAGCCCACTGAACTCAACTGTGTCTTTACAAGCTCTCGGGGCAAATATGATGTGCAGAAACCTCCATTTTGAAGTTGTCTGACCCTCTTGGCAAGCGTATCTTCCCAGGTGGAGCCTGCCTCATTTGTCCATTCACAGTTAACGGAAGTGTGAGGTAACAGCAAGAGACACTGACATGGCTACTTTTTTGTTCAGCACATACACCACTCTGTCCTCCTCATGTGGCAGGAATGAAGTGGAAACTTAAGGGTTCTTTGGAGAGTCAGTTGTGTTGGATGGTGTTTTGCTGGGGCAAACACATGAAGGAGAGTTTTCCTAAGTGGACACAGGTGAAAGACTAAGGCAGACACATGAAGGAATGTTTCACTGAAGCAGACACAGGTGAAATGATGTTCTGCACGTGAGAGGACATGTGATAGATTCTTTGCTAAGGACATGCATGTATTGGTTCGCTTTACACTGTGTAGTTGAACTGCATTTCTTGAGACTCTATAGAAAGAAACTCGCCAGAAAACTTCTCAGTGTGCCGCAGGTTTTTTTTTGGTTTTTTTTTTTTTTTTTTTTTTTTTTTTTTTTTTTTTTTTTTTTTTTTGGTTTTTTGTTTTGTTTTGTTTTTTTCCAGCTTCCAAGGACTTGGGCTGATTGGCAGAGTGATGTCAGCTGAGACAGATGCATGTGCTGAGGCAAGACCTGTGGAGGACATGTGACATTTGGAGGGAGTATAAATAGAACTCAATAGACAGTGATGGAGGCTGAGCCAGGCTTGCCTATGGAGCTAGTTGTGGAACACTGTGGGTCTTTTGTCTTTGCTGATCTTCGCTTCACTGAGAGAGGCACAGCCAAGAAATTCTCCTGGCATTCCTCCTGGTCCCTTCTGATGCTGACTTGTGCGAGACTGAGGCCTGGCTGTCTCTGCTAGGTAGTGCCACCACTGCTGATTCGTGTTTGCTATCCTGATTCTACCGTACTGGACTGCTGATGTATCCCTGAAGTGTCTGTGAGTGGATCGAGCTGCCGCTGCTGACCTGTGAACTGAACTGTGGATTTCCAGACAACACAGACAGGAGCTGCTCCAAAGAACCTTTCTAAACAGGTCCATTTCCCTGGTGTTCTTTCTTTCCCACTACCTCTGGGGGTGGTGGGCTAAAAGGGAGGTTAGAGCATTTAAGAACCATCATTAAAAGTAGACTTTGAAAAAATTAAAAGGTACACAATAGTCCTGCTGACCACAGCCTGTTCTTATTCTGTCAGAATGGTGACTTTCTTTCTGTCTGCTAGTCTCTGGACACAAGAAATGCCCTGGCAGTTGTAACTTTTAACTGGGACTCTTGCTATGACTTGACAGGAGTGTGCCTTTTTTGAGATGAGGAATTTCATGTCTCCAAAGCTCATGATTATAGGAATGAGAACACATACACTCTAAGTGGGGTGTGAGCCCCTATGTTAGGTTGTCGAAACTACCTCTGGTCCTGTGCCTTGCCTCCCAAACTCAAGAGTCTTGCCTGTTGGATAAGTGCTCTAAAAGGTCTCCGACTTAGCGTACAGCCCACAGAATAAGCCGTCATTCTTTGCATTTTCTCTGATGTATAAAGGCTGGCCCAGCATCCCACAAGGCTGGATGCCTTAGGATGAGACTCTGTGTGACAGTACCAGTAGATCCCATGATCAAGAGCCACTCCCCTCTCCTTCACTGTGAAGAGGTCCAGTGTTGTGCAGTGTATGATTCCACGTCTAAGGATTATAACCCCCAGGCAAGAATTCACATACAGTAGACACAGCTACACACAGGCTCTATACTACCACCATGAGTATGAAATCCAAGTTCTCCCAGGACAGAAGAGGCTCTCATGCAGGACTTGGTTGGTCTTCTCTGGGAAAAGCATCAGTCTCTTTTGCCATGGTTTTCAAAGAAACCATGAAACCAGTGTTTCATGAAACACTACTGTTCGGCAGGGCTTCCTGGGTGGACATGGTGAGTGGGTGCTGTCTTCTGTAGCCTCATGTGGATGGAACACAGTTCTCTGGGCATTTATTCTAGCATGTCTGCTCAGACTCATTACACTATCCTCTGCCATTATAAATCCCCTTTTCCTGAATGTTGAGATCCTTTTCCAAGTTTCTTAGAGCCATCTCAGTGGCAAATCTGCCTTATCATTCACATCCTGAGAAAATAAACTAATTGTCCTTATCTAGGGGTACATTCTCATCTCCGACTAAATGATCTAAAATCCTAATTCCAAGGGTTCTTTCTTCCCTGGCTCCTGCCACATGCAAGCTCCACATCTCTGGATTCTCTTTTCTCATCAGGCCCAGATGTTTTCAATGGAGCTACACTTGGATTCAACCTAAGTCCTTGACATAGCATAGCAGTAAAAAGTCAGAGCAACTTCTGAAACAAAGAAAACTGGCCCCCTTCAAAAGCCCACAGGAACCAAGAGCTGCTGCACCAGCATCCTTGCACACATCCACCTAGATGGTTCCATTCTGTGTTTCTGAGTTCTGGGCTTTCCCTGCTCTGGTGAGCTGGGCATTCAGAGCCTCCGAAGTCCTGCAACTCAATTACATCTCCCCTCAACCCCAACTGCACAGTTGAGTCTGTTGTCCTGCTGAGATTCCATAAGACCCTCGAGGCCACTGGCTTTGACATCCAGTCTCAACTCCTCTGAATCTGGAGCTGGAGAGATGACTTGACACTTAAGGAAGCTTGCTATTTTTTGCAGGGACCCTGAGTTCAGTTCCCAGAACTCATGCTGGACAGCTTGAAACCACCTGTAACTCCAGATTGAGGGGGTCTGACACCCTCTTTGGCCTCCAATGACACCTGCATGCACAGACCCACACAAATAAATCTTCAAAAGAGTGTTCAAGTCTCTTGTTCCCTGGCAAGGGTCAGCACAACTCAGTGGGCGTCAGCTCTGTCTCCGTGGGTCTTTTCTCTTTCCCCTTTCAGTCTTTCACAGGCCTCTTGATCACACCCAATACAGAATTCCTCTCTAACACAACACCCTTCAGTCGTCATCTATGACATACTTAGTTGTTAAGCTCCAGTTTGTGCCAGGATCTATTTATGGCTCATGTGACAATCAGAATGATGTCCATTCTGCCCACCCCAAGGTGTGCCAGCCAGTCTCAGATCCCAGCTTAACATTTATTTTTCTTGGCACCATTGTATACTGGCCTCCATAGTCTGATAAACAGATCGAAAGTGAGAACCTGCAATTTGGGAGGCTTGCCAAGGAAATCTGTAGGAAACTAAGGAAAGCTGTAAGGAAAACTGGGAAGGGAGCTGGGGTGCCAGGTAGAGGCAATGCGTTACAGAACACACCTGACTTTGTAAGGGAAAGAAAAGTTGAAGGGCAAGGACCTGGACTGTGGGGCAGTTTGAAGGCAGGCTGGCAATGCTGAGGACGACGATTCCAGCCAAGCTTCTGCAGTACTCCCCGAGAACAAGCCTGCCTTGGTTATCCCTGCAGGGCTCTGCTTTGTGAATTCTCTGTCTCAATTCACTGTTGTGGTTCAGCAGCGTCCTCTATGACCATAAGGCTCACTCCTGCTCCTGAGGCTGACTCTCCTCCACTCAGTGCCTGAGATACTCATTTCAGATGTCTTGTTCCTTAGTTACCAAGCAAGAGTGTCATGTAGTTGCTCCCTCATGGCAGAAACAAAGCTCCTTACTGTTCTCAAAAAAATAAAAATGTGTGTTTTCTTAATTTAGGAATACATTTATCTTGTTTTTTGTCATTCAGTGTTTTGGGAGTTCACTCTTTTTGACTGGCTTCTTAAAGTACAGAGTTAGGTCCTGGAATGCTGTGGATTCTGTAAGTACCCCCAAAGGCCTGTGCTTAACGGCTTAGTCTTGCTGGTTGTGCTGGAGGTGTGTGGTTGTGGATTCCCACTAGGTAGAATCTGGTGGGAGGAAATTAGCTGTGCCTTTGAAAAGGATCCTAGGATCCTGAGCCTTCTCCCACCCAGTTTCCTGCCCACCAAAAGGTAAGCTAGAGCACTGCAGGCAAATGTCCCAAGAAATCCCCAAGTGCATCTGTTCATCCTGTCTTCACTGAGTTGCAGGCACTTCCTAATTTCTATTCTTTGAACACATGGATTATTCATCAGTGCACTGGTTAAACCATTTTTTCTAGCTAGTTATTATTATTAATTTTTATCTTAATCCTAGTGAGCCAGAGGAAATATTCTGAGTATTTCGAGACTTTGGTGACATTTGTTTTATTGTCATAAAGCAATTTTTGATAAACTCACCACATACAGTGAAAGTGCTGATGTCCTAATCTTGGTTAGACAGTGCTCTGTTGTGTTGATAGGGGCTTATCCATCAGCTGCTATGTTGGCCTTGCATGTCATTACTGATTCACGTTCACTTGTTTTATGAGCTACTGGGAGAAGTGTGTTTACTGTAGACTGCTCTGTCTCCTTCCAGTTTTATTTCTGCATTTTGTGTTCTGAAACCATGCTATTCAGTGAACACTGATTTAGGATTTAAATCGATGTATTCTGCTGACAAATGCCCTCTTTGTAGTGATAAAGCATCCCTTGTGTCTCCTCATTATCGCCATAAGACCTGTCAGCTTTCTTTCCGTTCATGTTGGATATTAGATTTCCTCCATTTTAAAATTTTCAACGCTCCAGTGCTTTTTATGGAAGGCTCTTTTGGAAGCAGCATAGGGGTAAACAGTTTTTATCTATCCTGATAATTTACTATCCTAGTATTTGGAGTATTTGTAATTACTAATATAGTTGTGCTTATTCCTATTTGATTTGTCTACATTGAGTATAAATATGTTCACTCTGGACGTTGGAAGCATATTAGCTGTATTTACCTATTTATTTCCTCCTGGTTTTCTTGTGCTCAAGCATGTAGTTCTGTCCTTTTACTGCCACATTCTTGAGTGCTGGAGGCTGGACCCAGGGGTCACATATGCCAGGCACACATTCCACCACCCAGGACAGCCCAGCTCTCCACACAGTTAAAGCCCTCACAAGCCTCTTATTCATATGTAATATTTACCCACAATTTCTTCCTTTGTTCTTGATTCTTCCTTGCATTTTCCATTTCCATTTGGGACTATTTTTCTTTGATCTAAAGATTCCTTTAAAGGGACTGGTAATAAGGCTCAGCAGACAGCATAAGTTTGATCCACAAACTCCACTGAGTAGAAGGAGAGAGCCAACTTCTGCAGTTGTCCCTCTGACAAAGGAACATTGTGGTGCGCTCGCGCGTGTGCACGCGCGCGCGCGCGCACACACACACACACACACACACACGTAAAGTTAGGGGACTTAAGACATGGCTCAGTGATTAAGAACATTTGCTGCTCTTACCAGGGACTGGAGTTCACCTCCCAGCACACACACTGGGAACTGTCAGCCACCTAACTCCAGCTCCAGGGGACCTTCTTCTGGCCTCCATGGGCACCCCTAGCATGTGGCATATATTCATATAGACATATAGTTTTGTTTTTTTGAGACAGGGTTTCTCTGTGTAACCCAAGCTGTCTTGGAACTTGCTCTGTAGACCAGGCTGGCCTCAAACTCAGAAATCCACCTGCCTCTGCCTCCCGAGTGCTGGGATCAAAGGCGTGGGCCACCACTGCCTGGCTTAATTTTTTTTTTTTTTTTATAATTTTAAGTAAAGTAACAAACATTAACAAAAT
Source organism: Rhynchomys soricoides (assembly GCA_019843965.1). Lineage (NCBI taxonomy): Eukaryota > Metazoa > Chordata > Mammalia > Rodentia > Muridae > Rhynchomys > Rhynchomys soricoides. The sequence continues at coordinate 5,742,555 of JADRCH010000121.1, forward strand.
GAAAAAAAAAATTCCTTGACGCTTTTGTCTTAGGGCCAGACTGCTGATAACATATTTTGCTTTTGCTATCTTCCCCTCATCTTTAAGTCAAGCTCACTGGATAGAAGAATCTCAGCTGGAGCTTTCTCCTCCTCAGACTTTTTTTTTTAATTAATTTATTTTTTTTTAAAGTTTTTGGGTTTTTTTTTTGTTTTTGTTTAGTTTTTTTTTTTTAGATTTATTTATTTATGTATGTGAGTACATTGTGGTTTTCCTCAGACACACCAAAAGAGGGCATTGGATCCTATTACAGATGGTTGTGAGCCACCATGTGGTTGCTTGGAACTGAACGCAACAGCCAGTGCTCTTAACCGCTGAGCCACCTCTCCAGCCACCCTCTATCTTTTTAAACAAATGCTTTACTTTGTGGTAGCAGTTATCAATTCCTCATATTTTATATTTACACCTCAGCTAGTTGTAAATTTTTATCCCGTTTATCGATCCTTTTATTGTTTTATGATTGTGTGTGTGTATGCATGTGCACACACATATGTGCCCCTCAGGTATGTGGAGGTCAGTAGACAACTTCTCTCCTCCCACCAGATGGCTCAGGCAGGAATCAAACTCAGGTTCCCAGGATTTGGCTCCCAGGAATCAAACTCAGGTTGTAAGTGAATTTATCCACTTAAACAACTTGTCAGCTCTAGGTAAGTTTTAAAAATTACTGACATATTGAATTTATTTCTGTCACTGTTTTGTGTGGTCCATTCATCTTCTATATCCTTTCGTTGGGAAACACTGATGGCTGCTGTGGCTGTCAGTCTGATGATGGAGAAGACTGGTGTGCAGGATGGTGCTGTGAGAAGACTGAGCATGAACTCAGGTGCTGTCCAATAGGCAGGGGACAGACAAAGCCAAAAAGGAGACAGAAGTGGGAAGCTGGCAATTGGGCGCTTGACTCTTCCTGAGTGGAGGTGGGTTTTGCTGTTTCTTTTTCCTGTGAACGTTAGATGCTTTTCAGCCTCTAACCACAGAGTTGCACCAGTGGCTCCTCAGGGACTTTCAGGCATTTGGCTTCAGACTATGGCATAACATGTCTCGTGTGCTGTGGTTTCCAGCTTCTTAGATTGAGAGCCACCAGTTTTCCGTGGCTTTCCAGTGTGCAAATGGTCTCCACACAACCTGTCAGCCTCTGACGGTGTGAGTGAACCTCATAAGCCTACTCCTGGATCATCCTATCATCCTGTTTGTTCTGCTTGCCTGGGGACTTCTGACTAATACAATAACTGAGCATAATAATGTAGATGTTTATCTTCCATAAACAACATTTAACAGAAGGCATACAAGGCTGGTTTGGTCGAGAGAAACATAAATTAAGAGGTAACTCAGGTCACAAAACAGGATGTGAAACAGTTAAAAAATTAAAAATGAGAATCTGGAGGAAAAAGAGAGGACTAGGAGGGCTATACATTCTTAAATGTGAAAAACCTAATATCATTTTCGAGAACCAGAATGTTACAACAAGAATAAATTAAGTAGGCCTGCTTTTTAAATGGCTATCAGACACTTGGAGACTGAAAAGTATCAGGTTGATGCCAAGTTTCAGGCTAGGGAGAACCATGGGCCTGAGACAAGAGGCATCTCCAAAGGGCGGGGCCCACTGTGGACCATGAGCAAATCAAGCAGCTTGGAAACAAACAAAGAAAATGATCACCTCTCACCACCATTTCCCTGACTGGATGAGTAGCAAATGATCACCTCTCTGGCTGACTGGAGGGGGAATGAAAAGGGGGTATAGACTCCTCACAGGTGCACCCATGATACAAATGACCAGCCAAAAATAATCAGTCTCAAGAAAGACTACCTAAGTCTCCACCCAGTTCCTGCCACACAACAGTATACCACCCTGAGGGCCCATAGCAGCAATCCCCCTTGAGCCATTCTCCACCTATTACCAGGAGTCATTCTCATTTTCCTTAAGAAATCTATGTTCACTCTGCTCATTTCTTGTTTGCTTCCCTTATTATTCTTGGGTATAACACAAAACACCCAGAAGACAGTAATGGGGGACAGCTTTGGTGACTATTGATTGTCCAGCATCCAAGCTCCCTGAGCTAAGCTGACTAACAGCGGAGACAGGTCCCTTTACTACACTCAAGGAATCCACATCAGTTCCACTTTTAAAAACAGGAAAAGCTAGAGGGAAAACATGGTTCAGCATAAGCCAGTCCTTTTTAGACCTGTATGTCAAAGTGGACATAGTAGCAAACATAAAGAGGCTTGGGCTTCAGATGAATGTCAGACTCTGCTCTCAGGACCTGGGAAGCGGCCACCAAGCTAAGCTCCTTGCATGGAAACAGAAAGAACAAAGAACTGAAAATATGTGCTCCAGAAAATGCTGAGAGGGAAGCAGGTGGGAAGATAAATTATCAGAAGAGCAGAGGAGCATTTGGAGGTGAGAAGAGAACAAGGACATGTGACAAAAAAAGATGAGATGGTTCCAGAAAGGGACGGTGATTCACAGTGCCAAATGTGACACAAAAGTCAGGGGCAAAAAGACTGGAAGAAAGCCACAGAGCTGAATGATTAAGGAGATAGGTGGAGCCCAGCCAAAACAGGCTTCCATGACTGCTGACACGGTAGCCAGACCTCGTTAGTTAATGGGTCAAATTTCATTTTATTCTTCAAGGCATTAATGCAGTAGGGCATGCCCTCTCCTCTCTACTACATCCTCTGTTTCCTTTTGAAAGAAAGTGGGTTCCACAGAGTCATACTCATGAGCCACCAATTGTCACCCTTTCTGTTTGTGATAACTGAGGGCAAAGGACTGTAGCCAGGACTTCTGCCTCATCCTATGAATGTCTACATTGCAGATTTCAAAACCCAGGCACCTGCTAGGCAGTGGTGGCGCACACCTTTAGTCCCAGCACTTGGGAGGCAGAGGCAGACAGATTTCTGAGTTTGAGGCCAGCCTGGTCTACTGAGTGAGTTCCAGGATAGCCAGGGCTATACAGAGAAACCCTGTTTCGAAAAAAAAACCAAAAAACAACAACAACAAAAAAATCAAACCAAAAAACAAAACAACAACAACAAAACCAAAACCCAGGCACCTGATTACTGATTCAGCTGCAATGCACAGCATGCTTGTAGTAATGAATTGGTGGCCAGAGACTCAAGTGGCAGCAATCCTGTCAGCAGAAGCTACCTGCTAAGGAACCATGAGACCCATCCCTGGCTCATACTTCTTCCAGAGCCACAGTGGTAGCCTAGTGATTTTACATTTTTAAGTCTCAAAAAAGAATTCTCATTTTAAAAGTGTCAACCTCTGTAAAGCCTGAAGATGCCTAAAATAAGTGGCAATCCACTCACCATAGCCATGTTTTTAAGATCACCTTAAGAACTCCATGAGCAGGGTGGTGGTATACACCTTTAGTCCCAGTACTCTGGAAGCACAGGCAGGTGGACTCTGTGAGTTCTAGGGCATCTCAGTCTACAAAGTGAGGTTCAGGCCAGCTAGGGGGAGACTCTGTAAAACAAGCAGAGAGACAAGAAAATAACAACAAACTTCACAAATGTGCAAAAAATTCTGTAGAACAGACCCAAAACATTGTAAACTCTGGAAAAAGAAAGAGAAAGAAAGTAAGAAAGAAAGAAAGAAAAGGAAAGAAAAAGAAAAAAGAAAAGAAAACCAAACCTATGGCCTGTGGTCTTGATGGAAATCAACTGCAGCAGTGGTATCGCCCTGTGAGAGGAGGTACACCAGAGGGTCACTGTGTCTCCACACTGACTTTCCAAGAACAGTAGGAGGCATACATGTCTATCTTTAGGATTATTTTATTATTTATGAATATGTGTGTTTTACCTCTGTACCACTTGTATGCCTGGTGCTGACAAAGGACAGGAGAGTGTGTTGGATCCGCTGAAATTGGAGTTACAGGTAGTTATGAGCTACTATGTGGGTTCTGGGTATCGAACACAGATCTTCTGAAAGAGCATTCAGTGCTCTTAACCTCTAAGCTATCTCTCCAGCCATGTCTTTTTACATTCTAAATTCATATGGGCATGGTAGCTCAGACCTGTGCTCTCAAATACATGGGAAGCTGAGGTAGGAGGATTATGAGTTAGAGGCCAGCCTGGGCTACACAACAAGATTGAAGTCAGCCTGGGTTACATTACACAAGACTCTAAAAACAAAATTAACCAAAGGAACAAACACACAAATACCCTCTGAATACAGAGTCTCCTCTTATTTCTAGTGAAACATTGTGTGCACACAAGGCAGACACTGGGTTGTTATCACCCGTCCCAGCTTCATGTCTAAAGCAAATGGAACTCAGCACACCAGAGCAGAGGGCACATCCATGCTCAATGTATTCCCACAGTAAAGAAGTCACAATGTGCTCTGACAACTTACACATCAGAGCAAAACCGAACAAAGAGCACAGCTCACCTTTCCAAAAGGAATTCTACAGGCCGACAAATAACTGACCTTGATCAAGACAAAGCTACTATGTCTTGTGTCTGTTAAGCCTTATCTTGGGAATCCTCACAATATTTCCAAAAATGGGGCTCAGTGATTAAGAGCACTTGCTGTTCTTCCAGAGGACCCAGCCTCTGTTTCTAGCACTAACATGGCAGCTCACAACTGTCTGAAACTCCAGTTCCAGGGAATCTGATGCCCTCTCTGGCTTGTGCATGAGGCTAGCATATACATGCAGGCAAAACACTCATATACACTAAAACAACTTAATGTCTCTCAGAAAAAGCACAGTTCCCCCAGTTAAGAAACGGTAAAGAGGGTTGGGGAGATGACTCAGCAATTTGGATGCCCTTCCTAAGAACCTGGTGCTCAATTCACAGCAGCCATGCGGTAACCATCTAGAATTCCAGTTCTAGGGAGTCAGATGCCCTCTTCTAGCTTTTGTGGGCACTAGGCATACATGCGGTACACAGACATACATGAGGCCAAACAATCATACACCCAAAATTTAAAGAAATGGTAAAGGTGAGGCTGGAGAGATGGCTCAGCGGTTAAGAGCACTGACTGCTCTTCCAGAGGTCCTGAGTTCAATTCCCGGCAAACACATGTTGGGCTCATAACCATCTATACTAAGATATGATGCCCTCTTCTGGCATGCAGGTGTACATGCAGGCAGAACACTGTATGTATGTATGTATGTATGTATGTATGTATGTATGTATGTAGAAATAAATCTATTTATTTTAAGGGGAAAAAAAGCAATGGTAAAAGTCCTGCTAACCACTGAGTATTGACTGCCTTTTCACTCTGTCATTCTGATGCTCATCTGGACTCTGATGGTTACACTTTTATGGCTTTTAATAATAGAGGAGTTTTTGTTCAATACAATTTTTCAATGAATGGATCTGCAGAATTGTATAGGTATAATAGTTTCCATGAATGTTCTGATCCTGCTAGACTGGAGAAGAGAGAAAGATGAAAGGAACCAGCTTTCTAAACTGAAAAACAACCCAAGAGCTATGATAGCAAAATGATTCCATAATAAACCTTGTTTGTCACAAGGCATTTTAGAATGGTAACAACCCATTTCAATGTAATAATTAGTAACCACAAAGAAATTACCCAAAGGAGTTGCCGAAGTGTAAGTGCTGCCTGGACCATGTGAAAGCTGTTCCAGGGTTTGGTTTGAAACATCCCAAGATTAGGAATCATTGCCCCTAGGAAACCAATCCCAAAGCTTGGCTTTCATTACATCCTCATTTAGGGAATTTTGAGCAAAAAGCACTGATGGATTCAGTACCCAACTTCAGAACCTAATCCAGTCCAACAGGGGACCCAACTGCTTGCCCTCCCTCCTACCAGGAGGCCTGAAAAGGCTGGACCTTGGGCTCCCTCTGGAGGAGACGGTCTTCTGTGAGGAAGTCATATGTAGCCCATCTGACAGCTTCTAAGGACCTACTATAATCTATATTCTGGGATGCAGAAAACAAAATTAATACTATCACACTGCATCCAGGATCAGTAGCATGTGCTTGTAGTCCAAGCTACATAAAAAAAGGAAGTCAGAAGAGCTACACGAATTCAGGAATTCAGGACTGACCTGTGCTATACAGTGAGACCCTGTGTCAAACAAAAAGACAAACAACAGAAAGACATGCTGGTCTGCTCCTTTGCTTTCTTGGGGACTTAGCATATATGGTGCTTACATTTCATTACCACAAATCAAATGTTCTTGAGTGCCAATGTATTCTGAGCACTGCTCTAAGCACGAAGAATACAACAGTGAAGAATACAGTAGACCCTGTTTATCAGTAGGCAAGATAAACAATGTAAAAGAGCTTATCAGACTGTCAGTCAGTGCTATACCAAAACCATACAGGATATGGGACTGGGGGTGGAAGCAGCAGGGTTGCTTATACGGAAGCACAGACAGACAGCAGGCTTTCCTGGATGAGTGGACAGTGAGGAAACCCTGCAGTTGCACCACTGGGGGTGGGATTTCTAAGCAGAGAGACTCGGGAACAAGGGCACTGGACTACTGACATTCTAGGTTGGGGTGGAACGACAGGAAAGCAGCCAATGAGACCAACAGAGGGAGAGGCAGATTTGTGGGGATGCAGCCACCTAAGCTCTGTGTGCGCTGACAAAGCAACACATTATCTGAGGACCTTTAAATGCTTTAGGAGCATCCTGGCCCTGCACTGGAAAGAGACTGAGCCTGTTGGGAGCCTTCCACCAAGCCTCAGCAAGGGATGCCATACAAAACAATGAAGAGTGAAGTGCTTACTCCTGGAGCTGCTTCAGATCAGACCTGGAAGGATGGAGGCAGGAAGAGAGGAGTAGAAATTAACTCCACAGAACTTCTCCTGAGCAACAAAACAGAGTGGAATTGATGTCACTTGAGATGTGGAAATGACCGAGGGAGAGAAGACAAGGTCAGACACCCTCGTCATCAGTGCACTGAGTTTGAGATACCTCTTACATGTTTCAGTGGCACTGTTAGACACTTGAAAATCTGAATGTGGAGTTTTGGGACATCTAGGCTAGAGAGGAATAAATTTGTTCTTTTTGTAATCTAAGACATTTTAAAGATGAATGGTATGCTAGCTTGCCAGGCTGTCCAAATAAGAAATCAAAACTACAGGTATACATGAGCGTCTCAAAAACAAAAAACAAATGCCAACAACAATACACAGAGAGAAGAAATGAAAAATAATCTATAACAACTATTTCTTACCAATTCTAAATTAAAACTAATCTATTAGATAACCCTGACTATAGCACAGCTTCAAGAGCTTGTTGACTGACCTTCTCGTCAGTGTGGCTTGAGTGCTACCCATCACAGGTGCACTGCTGGTTAGGTTATCTGACCTCAGAGTTACTTCTTCAGAAAAAAGAATTGTTGTAGACCTGTCTCCATGATCACAGTTTATCAGCTTTCCTACCTCTGCAGGAAAAGAAAGTTGTTAGGAGATTGGTAACACAGAGAATAGTTTTGTTCTGTGCTTTGCCTTCCATTAAAAGGCTGCTTTCTTGAAATCACATAGCCCAGCATTAATGTGTGTGTGTTTTTATGTGTAGTCATTTTTTATTTTATTTTTTAAAGATTTATTTATTTTATATGTGAGTACACTTGTAATCTTTAGACACACCAGAAGAGGGCATTGGATCCCATTACAGATGGTTCTGAGCCACCATGTGGTTGCTGGGAATTGAACTCAGGACCTCTGGAAGAGCAGTCAGTGCTCTTAATTGCTGAGCCATCTCTCCAGCCCCCGAGTAGTCTTTTTTTTTAAACAAAACAAAGCCTAATTTTATTTAAAAAAGTTTTTAAAGATATATTCAATTATATTATGTGAGTACACTGTTGCTCTCTCTCTTCAGACATAACAGAAGGGATCAGATCCCATTTCAGATGATTGTAAGCCACCATGTGGTTGCTAGGATTCAAATTCAGGACCTCTGGAAGAGCAGTCAGTGTTCTTAACTGCTGAGCCATCTCTCCAGCCCTTATTTAAAAAATTTAAAGAATGCTTTCTTGTTTATAATCATCTTGAATTGCAGTTCCTCATTCACCTAAGAGTTCTCAATTATTTCCCTACACAGTTCTGTGGACTGCTTTAGTAAGGTGGCCCAATTTCCCTGTAGGGGTCTTTAATTTGCACTTCAGACAGGATGGCTCTGAATTTGGGCAGCTTTCCTTCTCTTGATGTACACACTGGTGTAATGTGTTCCTGTGTCTATGCACTGAACGACACAGGCCAGAAGAGAGGGTCAGATTTCCTGGAACTGTCATTCCAGGCAGTTATAAGCCTGTGTAGGTGCTTGGAACCCAAACACAGCTCTTTCACAAGAACAGCAAGGACTCTTAGTCACTGAGCCATCTTCTGACCCCCATATGCTTTTTTGGGGGGTGAGAAGTGTGTTTTTTTTATATAGGTCCTCATGTGTGCCACATGGTTGGTTTATGCAATGCCAGAGACTAAACCCAAGGCTTCATGCATGCTAGGCAAACACTCGACCAACTATGCTACATCCCTGACCCCGAATCAAAACTTTTCTAAGACTCCAAAAACCATACAGTCTATTGCCAGTGCTCTTGGTTGCACACTAGAACTTAATGGTGAGCCCCCACTGTTAAAGATACCACATAATTTTGACCCAGGTCATGGAGAAATCAAGTTGGTACTTACCAAGAATGTTTCTTCCCAGCTGGCTAGCTAGCATAGTCCTGGAAGGTGCTGTGCAGAGAGCTGAGGGGGGAAGTCATCAGCAGGCTAACCTAGCTATGGACCTATGCACTACAATAATGACTGGTACCGCAAGAGACACCAGCGAGTACAGCGGCGGCATGAATGTTGTAGGGATAAACAACTGCTTTGTGATTGCATTTGAGGTCTGCAAAGATAAAATGCATACTTGGCACTGTAAATCTAGCTAAGAACCCACGACTTGGGAGTTCACAGACCCCAGAGTTGAACCTATTATTCTACAAAGTGCACAGAGTATCAATCTGTCCTCTAAATTCATTCCTCTATACCCATACATTAGTGTGGCTCTCAGAACTCATTAGAGAACGTTTCTTTATGCCATGGATAGTGGTTAATCCATTTGATCACAACTGGTCAAAGTGCAGCAACTAAGTGTCAGGGAAGTGTTTGCTCATCTACAAATAGTATGTCTGCGCCATCTTGCCTCCCACGAGGCTCAGAGAACATCATGGGAGAAGGGGCAGAGGAGGAGGAGCAGAAGGCAGGGAGGACCGGGGTGAGACAGTGTCTTCTAGACAAGTCAGAACCGGTGCAATGAACACAGCTATGGCTGCTTGCACAGGGTCAAGCTAGTTAATCTAGCATGAGGGTGAAGGACTCATGAGTCATCAACCCTAATTGTGTAGCTTTGGACAACCGAGGCTTCTGGAGAAAAGGAGTCAGATTTATTTAAGGGTGTGGCCCCCTGGTGGGTTTCTCAAACTCCAGTGGATGCCCTTATCCCCAGGAAAATATAGGCAGCACAAATTGAACTTGATAGGTGTATGTATATATAATTATGTTATATATGATATGACATGAAATTAGGGGTGCAGTAGGAAAGTGGGATGAATCTGGGAAGAGTTGGAGAAATGAGAAGTGAATAGAATCAAAACACAGTCTGAGATTCTCAGGGAATTAATAAAAGTAGTATATGAAAATACTTTCCTTTGTTAAAAACACAGCACAGTATTGTACTAAATAAATTGTGGTTTCTTGCTGGATGTGGTGGCACACGTCTTTAATCCCAGCACTTAGGAGGCAGAGGCAGGCTGATCTCTGAGTCTGAGGCCATCTTGGTCTACAGAGCAAGTTCCAGGACAGTCAGGGCTATACAGAGGAACCCTGTCTTAAAAAACAAACAAAATTTTGTTTTCTTTTCTTTTTCATGTTTATTCGGTAACTAGAAAACTAGACAGAAGCCTGGTAAAACACCAAGGAAGGCAATTTTATAATTTTTACAGAGTGAAAAGCAAGCTAGAATTTTGGTAGTGCTTTGGTTTAAATACAAAAGTTCATGTGTGGAGCATGCCTATACTTTGAGTAATCAGGAGACTGAGGCGGGAGGATTGCTCTAAGACTGAGGCTGACCTGGACTAAATAGAGAATACTAGGTCAGCTGAGACTATATATACTAAGGAAGTCTTAAACAACAAAAGGCCTGTATCTTAGCTCAGTGGTCGAGAGCTTGCCTCGCACATGTGCATCCTGAATTCATTTCTCTGCATCTCCAGATTAAAAAGAAGTTAATGTGCTACAAGCTGGTGAAGTTTGGTCCTGGTTCTACCTCATATCCCCATGCTCCCAGAAATGAGACTCAGATTCAAAATATATCTACAAATACTTTGGCCATATAGCTAGGCTCTTCTCTGATTAGAATCATAACAAGAGAACTCATTTATTTTAATCTACATTCTGCCACGTGGCTGGTTACCTGTGCTCGGGTACCATGCCTCTGTCTCCTCACATCTTTCCCAGCCAGATCTCCTCTGAGCCTGAATCTATTCCAGAATTCTTTTTGCCTAACAGATGTCCCACCTCTTATTTCCTGCCTGAGCAATAAGCCATAGGCTTTTCAGTTGACAGGTGATGCATCTATACAATACACAAGAGATTCTCTTTACAAAACGCTTAATCTAGGGGGCTGGAGAAATGGCTCAGCAGTTAAGAGCACTGACTGCTCTTCCAAAGGTCCCGAGTTCAATTCCCAGCAACCACAACCACAACCACATGGTGGCTCACAACCATCTGTAATGGGATCCCCGATGCCCTCTTCTAGTATATCTGAAGACAGCAACAGTGTACTAACATATAAAATAAATCTTTTTTTAAAAAAACAACAACAACAACAACAACAATAACAACTCAATCTTCAAACTAATATGTCAATGGCATTAGGTGGCTGGTGCCTTCAGGAGGTAACTCAGAATGGACAAGGTCATGAAATGGCACCTCCACGATGCATTAATGGCTTGTACTGCCACTCCATGTGGTGCCCTCCACCCCTTGCTCAACTGTAGCAAGGCCCTCCCAGATACTGAGCAGATTTCAGCCTGTGCCAGTGGACTTCCTAGCTTCCATGAGCCAAATAATCTTTGTTTTTTATGTTAACTAACTACCCAGTCCAGATTATTCAGCAACAGAAAACAACCCAGGATAGAAAGTAAATCTTTTCTAGGTTGTGCATTGCTTCTTCAGGCTAAATGGAAGGAATTATTAGACTAGGGGAGTCAGAGAATGCAGGTAATTGTTTCATTTCAAGGAATTTAGCCTAGGAACATCATATCACTGTCAGATGTTAAGTAAGTACTATAAATGCTTCACTGCTGACAACAGAATGTCTTTCATCATGCGATGGCGATGAGTGGTTACTAAGACAACAGATAAGAAGGTTCATTGAGCATCCACTTGAAGAGGCCAGTGCTTTCCAGGAGACTCCTGGCTTATGAGGTTTGACTCTCAGCAGTCTGAGAGCAGTGTGAGCAGGGCACATCATGTGACTACCCACTCAGTAATCATGGCAAGGAAGGAAGAAGGCAGAGGAGGTGACTTTATAATTTCAAATCACAGCATCAAAATAACACAGTTTTTAGAAGAAAGAGAAAAATGGTTAAAATTTTGCTAGCAAAACCAAAAAAGCAGATGATGCTGATGCAGATGGGATGGGTGGCTATCTTAGCAGCAACCTACATTACATTCTACTGTATACAAAATAAAAAGGAAGGAGTTGTCAAGCTTGTATTTTTAAGATTATTTAAAAGACAAAGCACTATTGGGAAAAAAAAAATCTGTTCCTCTTCAAATTCTTCCCCTCACAATCGCCATCTCCACCCTAAAATTAAAAACCAAGCCAGTAAGAACCAGGGATAAGAAACGTAAACACCTGCTGTCAAAGCCGTGACTGTACTAATGTTACACTATAGGCGAGCTACTGAATGGTAAGTAAGCACTCCTTAGCTTAAGTCCCATCCCTTAAACCAAACTATACAGGAAAGACTGTGTCTGACCAGCATGCTTGACCTGGAACCCAACATCTGCTTATGCTCATCTTCTTTGCTTTCAGAATCTTTGGGCACCTAGACATTGGACACTCTGTTACATATTTACATTAGGATTCTGTATTATATATTTGCACTGGGACTCTCCATTATATATTTACATTGGGACTCTTTATTACATGTTTACATTGGTATTCTGTCTTATATATTTACATTGGGACTCTCTGTATTATACATATATATTTACATTAGAACTCTCTAATTACATATTCACCTTGAGACTCTGTATTGTAGGTTTAAATTGCGACCACACGTATTTTATACTTAGATTAGGACTCTCTGTATTACATATTTATACTGGGACTCTGTTACATAGTAACTTTCCTTCTATAATTATAAAGCACTAGACCAAACCCAGGAACGAAGGCTAACCAACATGCTGGAAATAACAGATGATTAGACAAGGTTGCATGACTTGATGTGAACTGTAGTTCTATTAACAGGCATTTGTGAACTTAATGTTCAGATTAAGAAAACAAGAACAGTATTCTAAATTTAAAAGCAAAAATAGGAGACTACCCCCAGATACCCAGGTTTTGATGCTGGTCAGCATTTCTGTGCATGTAACATTGACAAAAAGAAAGGGTTGTTTTAACCACACATGATTCTGGGATCCCCTGAATTTTCATCTGCCACATTTTCTAGTCTACAGCTAACAGGATCCTCTCTCTTTAGCTGGTGCGATTCTTGTGTTCTAAAAACAAACAGGAAGTGGTGAGTCACTGGCTAAGGGAACTCGGGCTGAGATAAAATACCTGTATTTTACTACAGGGGTTGCTTCATAAGGGCACTGGGAGACTGGTGACAAAGGACTCCTCATCAAAGCTACTTACCCATGGCCTCCCCTCCCTGTGGGCTCTTTCCTTTCTTGACCAGGTCACTCATTCACAGTCACGCAGGGTTCTTTCTGGTCAAAGAGTCCCTTCAGCGTGCACCTTCATATGTCAATGTATTGCTAACAAAGACTCCTGAAAGAGTCAGAGCCACATCTAGGAAGTGCTTGGATCTGATGAAATAATTAAAAACCAAGCAATGGAAGAGCTAAAATGAGAACAAGTAAATTGCTATTCCCTGTATTCTGGTTTTTCTTTCTCTTGTGGTGCTGGAGATCAAGCCCATGCTAGGCAAGCACTAGGTGCTACACTCCTGGCTTCTACCCCATGTTTTAAAAAGTACATTATATTTTCTCAAACTAAAAAGAAACTACAGACTGAAAATTTAGAAGACCAGATTTTGAGATAGGGTCTCACTATGAAGCTCTGGCTGGCCTGGAATTCACTATGTAGGCCAGACTGTCCTTGAACTCACAGTGACTCACCTGCCTCTGTCCCTCAAATGTTGGTATTAAAGGCATATGAAACCATACATGGCTAAGGAAATTTTTACATAGATTTATTTTGTGTGTGCATGATGTCCATGTCAAGGTCAGGGTCAACTTGGGAGGCCTGGTTGGTCCTTTCTGCTATTTCCACTCTAGCTCGAGACCTCGGGTCTTCCGCCCTGGCAGCATCTTTACGCACTGAATCATCCCATCAGCTCAAGCATTTTCTTAATTTTGATATTAACTCACCAAGATGTGTTCAGACTAGTGTTGTCTCAGTCTCAGCTATGCGCTAGATCTTCTGAATGGAGCACCGATAAGCTCTGAGCAACACTGACAGCTCCTGGTCGCTTCTAATAACTACAACTGGTTTCTGTTACTCTTTTCAAGGCTACCTTTTCAGGAATTCCACACCATGTAAACATCTGAGAGAACTGTTTTGATTCATTTTCCCCCTGTGTGCATATGTGGTTTGGGTTTCTGGCCCTCTCATGGAAGAGCAGGATAAACACAGTGGCACATCACAGCTCTCTGCAAACCCAAGGTCCCTAACTCACCCAATGAGCCAACAGATTTGCAAATGGTAGGTATGCTATGCAGATTTCTGGGACATGAGTTCATCTCTTAAGTGCATATGCTTAAAGAATCTTTTGACTTATAATGAACTAAAAGACGTTCCTTAATGGCTTTTCTGGTCAATAACAGCTCCAGATCTGCAAAGTAGATTGTGACATAAACAAGTAGTTCCGAGACTGCCAAAACAAGACTATAGCTCTAAACGTCACAATGGAAATGCCTTATAGTGTTTCAGAAAAAATCTACACACACACACACACACACACACACACGCCAAAGTCACTGAAGATGACCTTTAACTTCTGATCCTTCTGCCTCTACTTCCCAAATGCTGGGATTAGAGATCTGTACACCTGATTTATTGGGGATAGGGCCCTGTGAGTGCTGGGTCAGCACACTACAAACTGAGCTACACGACCCTCTACCTTTCCATATTTTTACTCAATTTCTTTAATAAAGCAGGAATAACTATCATGAATTAAAATGTAGTATATGGAGATAATAATTGATAAATTATGCACACAGATGACCTCAGGAAGAAATTCAAGACCACATGCATGCTGGAACTCAGTGAGTGTTGGTTTAGTCTCCTTCCCTTAAGAGAAGTCATTCAAATGGATGTTGATGTCAGCAAGATTTCTGAATAAAATCCAAGAATCGCTGTGGTGGGTGGAGTTGGAGCTGGCAGCAGGCATATTTGAAAATAGGACAACAGTTAGGGAACAGTGACAGACAGCAAACTGGAAGAACACAGAAGGGAAAAGCCAAAAGCAAACACAGTGCCCAGGGCAGTCAGCCACTACTTGTCCCTTGGCATAGGTCACCTGAGCAAGCCTGGGAGGTGAACACCACAGCCACTCTTTGTCCTGGATGCTGTATGCTCTAATCATTGACAATTCTAAAGAGGGCTGGTGTTCACTACTACAAAATTAACATTTACAAGCCTTCAGTAGTTGGTTATAAGAACATAAATAACTGGATATGGTGTTATACACCTTTAATTCCATCACTGTGGAGACAGAGGCAGGCAGATCTCTGTGAGTTCCAGAACAGCCAGAGCTATGTAGTGAGACCCTGTATCAAAAAGTCAAAAAAAATATAAATAAGATAAAAACAGACCTGTTTCTAAAGTTTAAAGATTATAAAAGTTTTAATTTTTATAAACTTTCCAATAGTAACTAAATATAAACACTCTGTAAAAGACAAAACAACATTCTATAAAGAATATAAAGTGTTTACCTCTTGTTTTTCTTGATTTGGGTCCATACTAAGTAAAGTTGGTATTTTAGGTGAATCTGTTTTCTTTGATTCTCTCTTCAGCACTTTTATCTGTTTAACTTTTGGAGAAAAAAAATAATGTAATTTGTTGGCCCTTCCTCGTGGGCATTTGTTTTCCTCTCATGGGCTTCAGGTAGGTATCCCAGAAGCCACTAAGCCCACTTTTGAACTCAGGCCGCAAAGGGACTGAGTAACTGCGAGTTGTAAGATATGGTATGACTTTATTTTGTGATCTCACAAGAGCATGTCTACTTTCATCGAGGGACCCTCAAGTTGCACACTCTACATTTTACACCTGCTATTATATCACGCTTTTATTCTAAGGTGTCTGTTTTCCAAGGAAAGGAAAAAACTTTTGCTCACAACAATACATTTTATTTTAAAATAAATATCTGCTTAATTTTATTTCAAT
The DNA here is from genome assembly GCA_019843965.1 of Rhynchomys soricoides. Lineage (NCBI taxonomy): Eukaryota > Metazoa > Chordata > Mammalia > Rodentia > Muridae > Rhynchomys > Rhynchomys soricoides. The sequence goes on from JADRCH010000121.1 coordinate 5,758,189, forward strand.
CTACTTATTATTCACTTGTTTACTGTGGTGGGGACAGTCCTCTCCTTCTACAATGTAAATCGCAGGATCAAACTCAGGTCACCATCAAGTGCCTTTACTTGCTGAGCCATGTTACCAGCCCTTAAAATAAAGCTTAAGGTTATGATAAATTCTACATTTAGAAAAAAAAAAAAAACAAACTACCAAACCCCAGCATGCCCAAGACATCTATAACACTTACAGGCAACTGAGCAGGGAAGGTGCTTTACCCCAGGTTATGTATGGAACTAAATTCGTCTTCCTAAAATTCTGCCTCAACATCTCAACATTAAGCTAACAGAACATTTACCCTTTGGGGTTTTCTTTACCTTTCTTTAAAATTATCTTTATGAAGACTGACCCTTGCTGGGCACAGTGGGCCTTTAGTCTCAACACTCTAAAGGAAGAAGCAGGCAGATCTCTGAGTTCAGGCCTCCTGGTTTATATAGTGAGCTCCAGGACAACCAGAAACACATAGACCCTGACTGAACAAAACAGAACAGAACAAAAGTCTGACCCTTTACGTAGCTTACTTTTTCAAAGCAACTGGTTACTTCTCCAAAGATCCCAGATAAGTGTTCTTACAAACGCCCCGCCCCTTAGCACGCCATCTACATACCTTCCATCCCTTTCATCTCCTTCGCCTGTATTGTGAACGGCAGTTCAGGGAAATGGAATTCTTTCCTGTCGCATTTGGAAAAATTCAGCTTTCTTTTGTTCCCACTTGCTATTTGGTCATTCTGACCTGTTCGCTCATTAAATGCACCTCTCTCCGTTTGGACCTAGACAAACAAGTATCAGTTAGTATGAAGCACTGTGGATGACTAACTGTAGAGTCTTAAGCCTACAAGTGCTGGCTATTTGGAGGATGGAAAACAGTTCCAGAGATCATCTTAACAATCAAGAAGCAGAACAAAAGAGGTATGGTGGACATGCCCGCAGTCCCAGCACTTGGGAGTCAGGCAGAAGGATCTCGAGTTCAATGCCACTCTAGGATACATAGTGAGAACCTAAGAAAACAAAAGCAAAACAAATACATAAACCAACAGACTAGAGCAACACTAAACACAGAAGCAGCCCGACTCACAGTGACATTTTCCAAGAGAGGTTTTTAGTTCATTTACTGTTCTTGATTTAGAGAACCACAGTCTTGACTTTGTTGTTGTCGTTGTTGTTAAAGATAGGGTTTCTCTATGTAACAGCCCTGATTGTTCCTGGAACTCATTTCTGTAGACCAGGCTGAGCTCAAACTTAGAGAGGTCTTCCTGCCTTTGCCTCCTGCATGCTGGGATCAAAGGTGTGCATCACCCCCACCTGGGTGTTTTATGTTGTTATAAATACTGCTGTGCCTTGAATGGTATAAACTGATTGTGCTATGTAAAGAAATGAGCAAAAAAGGGAAAGATATGGCATTTCTAGAGCAAGGAAACTACATCTATTTGGCAAGTGTTTTTAATCCATAAAGATATTTTTGAAAGTGAAAAGCACAAGTCTCGTGATTTGTAAAGGTGGAAGTCATACATCAGTAAACAATTTAAGATAAAGAAGAAGATGACACAGATACAGCTCAGTGGTTAAGAGCAGTTATTGCTCTTGCAAAGGACCAGGGTTCAATTCTCAGCACCCACATGGTGGCTCAAAGCCATGTACAACTCTAGTTCCAGAGGAACCAATGCCCTCTTCTGGTCTCCACAGGCACTAGTAGGCAATCACATATAAAATAAAATAAATCTAAAAGAGAGAGAGAGGAAAAAAAAAGATAAAGAGACAAACCCCTGTGTGGAAAGCATGGGGGGAAAACACGGTCTATTTTCAGGAAGAAAAGAAGGGCTGGTGAAGGGATTCTCAATGGGCACTTGCTTAGTGCCTGCAAAACCTTGGACTTGTCCCAGCACAGGTAAGGAAGAAAGGGAAAGGGTGGGGAAAGGGAAGGAAGGAATGTTTTTTAAAGATTTGTTTATTTCATATACATTGGTGTTTTGCCTGCATGTATGTCTGTGTGAGGGTGTAAGATCCTCTGGAACTGGAGTTACAGACAGGTATGAACTGCCATGTGGTTGCTGGGAATTGAACTCAGGTCCTCTGGAAGAACAGCCAGTGCTCTTAACTGCTGAGCCATCTCTCCAGCCCCGGAAGGGACTTTTTTAATGTGAGAACTTAAGAGAAAAAAAGGTAGGTAATGTTTAAAGAGGTCATATTTCATTAACATATTTATTTCATGTTTGTGTGTCATGTTCTAATATGTGTACATGCATTGAGGGTACACATGTGTGTACATGCATGTGAGGGTACATGTATGTGTACATACATTGAGGATACACATGTGTGTACATGCATGTGAGGGTACATGTGTGTGTACAAGCATTGAGGGTACATGTGTGTACATGCATTGAGGGTACACATGCACATACTCATGGAAGCCGGGGGTTACATTGGATGTCTTTCTGGATGGCTCTGACCTTATTTTTGAAGACAAGGTTTCTCATTCCACTGGGAGCTCACAGATTTGGCTGGACTAGATGCCAGCAAAGCCTAAGGATCCTCCTCTCTGACTCCCCAGTTGTTAGGATTACAGGCATGTAATACTGTGCCCAGTTTTTAACATGGTGTTGTGGATCCAAACTCTGATCCTCATGCTTGCTCACCTAGCACTTTACTGATTGAGACATTTCCCCAGCCCAAAAGTTCATATTTTAATGACTAGCATCTTGCCTTACTTGTGTGGGACCTGTGTCCTCTTGTCTGCTATTAGACAAAGTTTGTCCAATAGTTTGTGAAGAAGTGCGTCTCTTTTTTGTTCTTTCAGTTAACCTATTAATTAAAAATAAATGAGAAGTTATTAGAACCTCCCAGAATTGTCCTTCTGTTAGCCTTAAGAACAAGTAAGTTATAAATGGTGGGCCAGGCTATAAACACCAATAACATTGGCACAAAAGTGGCTGATTGAGGATTTTTAATTTAAGGACAGCCTAAGCAACATAACCAGACCCTGGGTTATGAAAAAGGATTTATACCATGGTATTGTTAGAACACCAAGTGTCAAAAAGTGTCAAAAAGCAACTTTCAATTGTGAAGTTCTAAGAACCCTAGGACAGGACATGGTTAACCACTGGTGAAAACATGTCAGGAAATGACCCTTGAGGCCCATTTGTTCCCTCATATCTATTCTAAACTTGGATCATTTAACCTCTGGAGTTGTAAATTTTTGGACTTGTCTGAGACTGGCTTACAGCCATGATTTACTGGCAGTGCAACTCAGGCATCACCTCAAGAACACTTACGCTACGGCAACCTATGGTCCCATGTACCTTTGGAATTACAGGACAAGTCCACTGGCTTATCTAGACTGCTCATCCTCACACTAGCTCATCCTCACAACCCGTAGCCTAAATCAGTCTACCGGACTCTGGCCAATGTACCTTCCAGTGTAAGTTTGTAAACAGACCAGACTGTCCATCACTAGTCCCCAGCTTGAACAGCCTCACTATCAGTCTCTCAATCTGCAGGAGAGGCTATTAAGCCTACTGGCCTGACACACTGTTCTCCTACCAACATACTTACTACTGAAAGGCTATTTGCTACGAAGGACTTCTCTTGGACTACTCTTTCTCCACTGAGAGAATCGGCTATGAGGCAGAAATAAAGCTTACTTTGCAGCACTGAGTGCTATGGTTACACTCGAGTTTGTCCTCCAGTGGTCCGCATACTGGAATGTTGTTCCCAGTGTGCTGTGTTGAAAGGGGTGGAGCCTGTAAGTGGTAAGGACTCTCAAAAAGGAGGTGACTAGATCTCAAGATGGACTGATGGTTTCTTTTTCTTTAGGAGGCATTCTTGCACTTGAGGGATGCTCCATAAAAGAGTGTCTTTATAAAGAACCCTGGTACCTCCTCTGAAATCTTTCTCCTGTATCGGCACACATGTTATTCCTACATGTGGCCAGTTTCTTGCCTTCTTCTTTGCTATGATGTGACACAGCCAAAAAGCCCTTGCCAGAGTAGTGGCATCATGTTGCTGGTCGTTCCAGCCGCTATAACCATGAGCCAAACAACATTATAAGTATCCTATGTCAGCAGAGTATGAGTTATTTTAGCATAGCAATACTAAGTGGACTAACACACCAAGGCACATGGATGCCAAACTTAGTGAAATCATCCCTTTTCTCTTTAAATAGAAGGTATTTTTCTTTTAAAAAGGCATTCCAGGCTCACTGTTGAGAGTACTATCCATGCACAGGACCTGGGTTCAGTTCCCAGCATCCACATTCGGTGGCTCACAATTGTCTGTAAGTCCAGCTCCAGGGGATCTGATGCCCTGTGGCCTCCACGGACACTGAATGAATGTGGAGGTGCTCATACGAATACTTAGGGACACATACAGACTTAAATATTTTTAAAGCTATCCCAAAGATACCAGTGAACAATTAAACATCTAAGTTGGTCATGAAGGCATACATCTGTAATCCTATCTCTGAGGAGGCTGAGGCTGGTAGACCATGTGTAGGAGGTCAGCTCAGGTTACAAAGCAAGTTCCAGAATAGTCTGGGCTCTGGGGCAATTTGTCTCAAAACAAACAAAAGTTTAATATTTAGATAGCTAAGAAAAAACTTCTCATGTAACCTTCCCAAGAACTACTCAGTGGATGCCTGCTACAACATGACTGCAACTTGAGAAGATCCTTTTCAGGTTCGGTCCACACAGACACTGTCCACGTGTGTCTGTGATGTGCCATACAGGAGGACGGCTTACTCACTCAAGCCTCCTCTCACTCGAGCTCACCGTGAATTGGGGTGGGAGAGGTTTGAACTGAGATTTGCGGCCAACAAATTACTGCTTGTCAGGTTGATAGGTGGCATTATCATACAACCCCCAATGTGTGGGTCTTCTTTGACACTGTCAGAACTTGCACTGGGATTGACAGAGTTTGTCAGTTCCGAGACAGAAGGCGTCTTGTCCAGTGATGAGGGGTGTGTGTCATCAGCTGTGCCCTGCTGGCGGTGTTCACCTTCGCACTCTGTCTTCTTCAGGTCTGGGACGTCTCCTTTTCCCCCTTTGACCTTAATTACTTTGACTTTTAGCTCCTTGGCCCTTTTTTCTCTGTCCACTTCCTGGAACGGGTGAGATGTAGAGAATCTGCTGTCATTTGAGCCCTAAGCATGTGCAACTACACAGGCTGAAACAAAAAGCAAGGAGGATCTCACCTTTCCATAAAGGGATGGGTTTCCACAGAGAAGCGTGTTGGTAAAAACTGATTTTTTCTCATCTCTCACAGGTTCATTTTCCTTAAAATTCTCTTTTGGCTTTATAAATGAATTAACCTTTGCTTCCTGTAATAATTTAGCTCTCAGCTCTGGTATGAATCTGATGAATCAAGCAATATTAACCAATCATCTTTTTTATAGGGTTTATAGAACCATTCAATCAAACATTAAAAATGCTATATAATCGTAACTGATACCAAGAGATGGCACTGTCTTTGTTGGTTTGTGACAGGATATCACTGTGTAGCCCAAGTTGGTATCAAGCATAAAATCCCCCTGCTTTATCTTCCTGAGTGCCAGGATGACAGGTGTCACCATATCTAGCCAAGACAGTGTAAATATTTACCTTACAATAATTGTGTGCTGGCAGCAGATCTTTCAGACATTTTGTTAGGAAAATCTACCACATAAAACTTACAAAACAGACTTACATTAGATTCCCTTTGAGATGTAAATCTAATAAAATGTCACTATGAATTTTGAAACAAAAGCTCTTTCTCTCTTTGGACTTACACAGAGTTTGAGTCACAGAGCTCATGTTAGGTGGCTCACAACTGCTTATAATTCCACCTCCAGGAGATCTATTGTTCTCTAATTTACACAGGCATTCATATACATGTGCACATGTACGTAAATAAAAATAAATCCTTTAAAAGTAAATGAAAGAAATCCTTAAAAAGCTCTTGAATTAAACATGGTCTCTGGTCTGAGGCGAGACTGCAGCTGTAGCATGGGATCTTAGTCCACTGCCTATAACCCTAGAGCCCTGTGACAAAAGCTAGCTGCTTACCATGTACCTAGTCAATACCTGACGAAGTAACTCCACTAGGTTTCTGTTAAATTGACTATTTTTGTTTTGTAACATTGTTCTATCTAGTGATTCCCCTTATAGTAAGCTCCCTGATATAAAACACTAGGAAGACCACAAAGCTTACTTCTCAATAAATCCATCTCTAGTAAAGTAATCGTGACGCAAAAGATCAGTAGATGATATCCTCTCTGCAGGATCAATTTGTAAACAAGCCTAAAAAAGAAAAAAAGTCTAATAAAAGATGAGGTTTTTAGCTCTGCCCGTAAAAACAAGCCTTTTAACATTCGACACATGACAAAGTTATTACCCAGAGCTAACAAGAGTCTGTAAACAGGCAGGTTTCTAACAGTAAATTCTGACCATTTAGTTACCTAAGAAATTTACTTTTGCAACTTTTAAAAGTTACTATTTTGTGTGAATGTCAGCATGTGCATCCCATAGTCACACAGGGAGGCCAGAAAACAGCTCTGTTATGGGTTCTTTGTCACCTTGTAGGATCTAGGGATTGAATTCAGGCCTTCCATAAAAATCCCCTTTCTGGACTCTGCAGACACTAAACATACATGGTGTACACACATACAGGCAGGCAAAACATCAATACACATAAAATAAAATAAAATAAAAATAAAATAAAATAAAATAAAATAAAATAAAATAAATGAACAGCTCTTCTGTTTCTCTGCCCTAGGAATAGTTTAGATGAGGAAACCACCCCAAAAACCAAAGCCAACTCACAGGATAGGTTGTGAACAGGAAGCTGCAGATAATGATCCATCTGTAACTGTCATCACAGAGACCCCATTCTTTAGAACAATGAAGACAGGATTTGAATAAAAGGTGTCTGCTTGAGCCGGGCAGTGGTGGCACAAACCTTTAATCCCAGCACTTGGGAGGCAGAGGCAGGTGGATTTCTGCATTCGAGGACAGCCTGGTCTACAGAGTGAGTTCCTGGCAGCCAGGGCTACAAAGAGAAACCTTGTCTCCAAAAACCAAAGAAAAAAAAAAAAGAAAAAAAAAAAAAGATTATTCATAATAAACCCATCTTATATTATTTTAATTTTGTGCTGTGTCCATGTGCTACCTACCATAAAAACAATGTACAATGTAAAGTAATGATGTAAGGGCTAGGGAGATGGCTTAGTGGATCATGTGAGCTTGAGGACCTGCGCTCAGATGCCATGGTCCCATATATCTGTAACCAGTGAGGAGATAGGTAGATGGAAGTCCACTGGCCAGGCAATTAAGGTTCACTGAAAGGGAGATCTCCCTCTCTGTTCCCTCTATCTCCCTCCCCACGGTGGGGACGGAACCCAGGACCCCATGTCTGTTCACTATGCACTATGTCACGGAACTCTACCTCAGAAAGAGGCTCTGACTAAACAACAATGACAAAACATGAGAGATTCAAGTATGGACCTCTGACATCAACTTCTGGTTTCAAGAAACACATGCATGCAAGATGCACCTATGTGCACACACACTCATACTATCAAGTACTATACTTACACAACACACACACACACACACACACCCCTCACTAAATGTTTTCCAACTTAAGGTGAATTTTGGTACATTCACATGACAGCTGCCAACAGAGGCCTCTGTAGAAAGTTAGGATGATGTAGGAAAAGATCAAACATAGCCTGGTAGACCAGATGCCGAAAGTGCTGGGAAACATGCAAAATCTTTCAAGTGTTCCCAGTTTATCCCTCAGTACCTTAAATCTTAATTTCTTTCTATTAATTTGCTAATTTTAACATGTTAAGATCACTTTAGGGGTCTTTCTGGAATCTTTTTCAAGTAACATTTTTAAACTATTATCGCTGGGAATGAGGCTCAGTAGTAGAATGCTTGCCCAGCTGTGGGTTCCAGCTCCAACACCAAAGAGAAGAAAAGACTCCATGGTATTATGATTTCTGCAAATTCTCAGCCAGCCAGTCTTAACGTACATGAACTATATCTGCCAGCAATCCGTTGAGCTTTGGGTACTTCTTTCTTGCATTTTTTGGGTGTTGAACTTGAGGAAGAACCACCCCGGCAAAGATGGGACTCTCGGAAAAGATATTGTGCAGGTGCGGGGTCAGGTTGCCTGAAATGAGAACAAATGTCTGAGTCACAACGTTGCTCTCAGACAAAATCCCATGTGGTTCACTCTGTTATCAATGTGGAGACAAGGAAGAATACCAGTTTTTATCTTACAGTTGAAAGAAAATATCTAAATATGTCATAAAACTAGAGGTTCTAGGCTAAGAACACAGCTTTATAGTAGAGTGCTTATCTAGCAAGTGTGAAGCCCTAGGTTCAATATCTGGCTCCATTAAAAAAGTACTAAGTCTTAAAAATTGAAGTTTCCTCTAGTAAGCTGCTGATAGGCAGCAAAATACATATAACCATATATCCCCCCTCACCCCCTAAACTCTAAGATATAATATATAATTACCAGCAAAAACATTAAAATTTGACACTGTGGGTGGGGGGGCTGTTGAGACAAGGTTTCTCTGTATGGCTCTGGATGTCTTGGAACTTGCAGTAGACCAGGCTGACCTCAAATTCAGAGATCTACCTGCCTCTGCCTCCTGAGTTCTAGGATTATTGACACATTTCTTTATTGGTATCTTAATGATTTAATTGTCGAGTAGCCATCAGTCTTCCAGATCAAAACCTTAATGAAAACAGCTAAAACAGTAAGGTAATTCAGAAACCAAAGTAGTGTATAGGGCAGTGTTTCTCAACCGTCCTAACACTGTGACCCTTTAATACAGTTCCTCATGTTGTGGTGTCCCCATTTGCTATAATAAATTGTAATATACATATTTGATATACAGGATATCTGATATGAAACCCCCAAAGGGGTCATGACCCACATGTTGAGAATGGCTGGTACAGAAGAAAGAAGACCAAACAGCAGCCAGAGTGCAAAGAACCGTGAACACTAGTGGAGACGACAAGGCTTTAGCACTTGTCACCACAACTAATACTGTGCCATAGAGCACGTCTCTTCATCACTTTATGGCTTGCTTTCCTCTGAAAAATGACAGGATTAATGTCATCACTTCTAAGCTCTCTTCTAACACAGTCTCAGAATAGGGCTTTTAAAAAGGCACATAAAGGGCTGGAGAGATGGCTCACAGGTTAAGAGCACTTGCTGTCCTTGCAGAGGACCCAGGTTCAACTCCCAGAACCCACATGATGGCTCACAACCATCCACAACTCCAGTGTGAAGGGCTTTGACACTGTCTTCTGGCAGGTACACTTGTGGTATGCAGACAAAATATCCTTACATGTAAGTTAAAATAAACATAAAAGAAAGGCACATAGAGTGCAACCCTTACATCACCATCAATCAGTGCTGGTCTGGCTTTTACTGCTTTAATGACTGTTCACAGTACCCTCTTTGTCAGAATCCTGCAATTACATGTGTATGAAGAGTTTCCCCAGCATACTTGGGGCTCCTCAAGCCCCTCCTTCAGATTGAAATACCATTCACAAGGTTGATGTTTAGGTAGTTGTGGTGTTCAGTATTAATTGTCAACCACTGGGAGTCAGGCCTCTGGGTATGCCCTGGGGAATTATCTTGATTGTATTGAAAAACCAAAAAGAAAGGGGAGAAGGAAGAAGAGGGGGAGGAGAAGGAGGATGAAGAGAAGAAGATTATTTGAGAAATAACTGATTTTCAATCTCCTATTTTTTTTTTTTTTAGACAGGGTTTCTCTGTGTAGCCCTGGCTGTCCTGCAACTCACTCTGTAGACCAGGCTGGCCTTGAACTCACAAGTAATCTGCCTGCCTCTGCCTCCCAAGTACTGGGATTAGGGGTGAATGCCACCACTGCCTGGCCTTCACTAGTTTCAAAAGGCTTCTGATTCAACTTTACTATTAAAAGTGCTTATGTGTAGCTTATAGCAAATGTGCAGCTTAGTCTTCATGTGGGACCCCTAACAACTGGAACAGGAGCGGTCTCTGACTTGTTGCTCTCCCCCATGGGATCCCCTTCCCCTAGCTGGACTGCCTGGTTGAGCCTCAGTGGGAGAGGATGCACTTAGTCCTGTGACTTGATGTCCCAGGGTTGGGAGGTACCCAAGGGGGGCTTCCCCCTTCTCTGAGGAGAAGAGTGGGGTGCTGCAGTCAGGATGTAAAATGAATAAATAAATTGGTGGAAAATAAAAAGAAAGTAGAATTTCAGGAAATTTAGGAACCAACGGGGATACTTCATTGCTCTCTGATGTCTCTGGGCCTCTTATGTGTGGAATATGACAAACTCCTGGGATAACCCTCTTCCTAAATTATCTTTCTGTGTTCATGATACTAGAATCTGATCATAAAGATATAATGAAGTTTCTCTTAGGAAAAAAAAAAAAGAGTCCTTGAATAGAAGTGCAAGTAGAGGACAGCTTTGAGCCGTAGAACAGCAGCCTTTAGAAAACCTGTAGGCCTGCAGGTGGAGATCTGACTCAGTGGCGCATACCCTGTACTACTTTTCTTAGCACCAACAATCAACATGTGGCATTGAGTTCCTGCAAAGAAAATACTATCGTCAAAACAGAATTTTCTACCTCCTTTATCAGCCCGGGCACCCATCTGCCATCACCTGTCTAGACAAGGTCCTCCGTGTTCATTCACTAAGCATGGACATCAAGCATAACTCATCTGCAGTGGCTACTTAGACATGTGGCAGAGGACTGCAGTAATACCTACCTACTTTTAAAACAATCTTGTGAAGCAAATCCAAATCGGAACTGCTAGGAAGGTAGGGATTGCCGGTGGCCATTTCAATGATCATACAGCCCAAAGCCCAGATGTCCACTGGTCTGAAAAAAGCAAGCAAACAAACAAAAACACAGATTAAATTACTTTCTCAGACACAAATATGTATGATAAGTAGTCTAAAAATATTTTATATAAGATCAAAGCTAAAGAGTAAGGTTGTTTGTCAGCAAAAGTGGGGAAGAGAAGAAACTAAGGGCAGATGAACATGATGAAAGTGTATACGTGCATGAAAGTGTCCCAATATATGTGTTATTCGATTAATACACCCGCAAAAGCAGGAAAGCCACAAGGATGGTGCACACCTTTAATCCCGGCACCAGCTAGACAGAAACAGGTGGTCTCTGTGGTTTTATGAGACCAGCTTGGTCTACATATTGACTTCCAGGCCAGCCACAGCCAAACAGTAAGACAATGTCAAAACTAGGGGTCTGGGAGGCATAATGTCTAAGTCGTATTTTTTTTACAAATTTTCACTGTAGGATATTTGTTAATTTTGAGCCCATGATCCTTTATGAGCAATCTAGAACAGTACAATTTTTAAAAAATCACTAATTTCAGTTTTTATAAGGAAGGTGTCACTTTTCCCAACAAACAGGCAATTTGGTAGATCCTATTTCTTTTCTTTCTTTTATTTGTTTTATTACTTATTTTACATATGTGAGTACACTGTAGCTGTCTTCAGACACACCAAAAAAGAGCATTGGGGATCCCATTACAGAAGGTTATGAGCCACCATGTGGTTACTGAGAATTGAACTCAGGACCTCTGGAAGAGCAGTCAGTGCTCTTAACTGCTGAGCCATCTCTCCAGCCCCAGTAGATCCTATTTCTATACAGAATTATAGTAAATTATTCCAGAGTCTTTGGAGAGGTCGACAAGATGGTTCAGCAGGCACAGGCACCTGCCACTGAGTCTGACAACCTGAGTTGGATCTCAGGGACCCACAGAGTTGGGAAGAACTGATTTCTGCAAGTTGCTCTCTAACCTTCACACTCACGCTGCGAGCCTCACACACATAAAATACAAAATCATTCAATCTTTGTAGCTGACAGGAGCAGAACAACAGAGGGACAGCACAGATTAAAGCAAGCACGGATATAGAGTAAGGACATGAGCAGTGGCCTCCAGCAGCTGCAGCCATTAAACCTGCCGGTGTGAGCAAAGACACAGCTGAGTAGCACACATGCCCACAGGGGCTTCTAGTACCTTTAAAGATGCCCCTTTTCTTTGACTGCAGCCAGACACAGAGGGCAGAGTGTCAACCACAGTGGAGGAGAATGGCACACTGGGATAAGCCAGGCAGGTTCTCAGAGCATACATACTTTCCGTAGGTGGTGTCTTTCAACACCAGTTCTGGAGCTCGGTACCAGCGTGTGGCCACGTAGTCTGTGTAAACGTCTCCGGGAGCTGCTAGTGTCCTTGCAAACCCAAAATCACAGAGCTTCGTAATTCCTGACTGGGAGACTAAAATATTCTCAGGCTTTATATCTCGATGGATAATCTTCACAAAACCAAAACAAAATAAAATTTGATGTGTTAAGATGGGGTTTCATTTTCTACAGTATCAAAAACTATTCAGAGAGAAATCTAACTCACCACTGACAGCAAAGATATTTCCTAAGCACAGGTAAAAAGTTGGATATTCTTCATATATCACTTCAAAATGAAATGAAGCCAGAACAGACACAGTAAAACACTGAAAAGGGAATCACTCTAAGATCAAATGGACTTACTGACCCAGTTGGTATCCATTGTCTCCACAACCAACCCTCTGGGAGAATACTGTAGACTAACTCCCCTGCTTCCCATGCTGGGATAAACTGCCCCACATCGAATGGACACCTCTCAAGCCTCTCCTTACTGATTTCTTAGTGTGAGATATTACCACATCCTCCATTCTGCAGCCCAAAGACTGGGCTCTCTTCTTTGCCTTGTGGTTCCTTTCTCTGTCCCTTCAATGTAGGATTGTCTTCCCTACATTTGTCCTGCTCTCCTCCTTCCTCCCCCTCTCTGGTTTTCTCTTGGTTTTTTTGAGACAGGGTCTCATTAAGTCCAGTCTAGCTTTCAACTCTCTATATATGCGGGGATAGCCTTACAGTCCTGGTCCTGGTCCTACGGGATCACAGGCACAGAAGCCCCCCCCCCCCTTCAGTTCTGTTCCTCTGTCTCTCTCCATGACACTTTATCACTTGGTTCTGGAAACCACAAACTTCTGCGTCTCTTCCCTCCTACTAACTGCTCCATTTCAGTCTCAGCACCTCTTTTTTTAAGATATTTTTTTTAAAGAATATGAAATTTTTTTGTTTGATTAATTGTGGGTTGTTTGTTTTTTGTTTTGTTTCAGACAGGGTCTCTCTGTATATCCCTGGACGTCCTGGAACTCACTATGTAGACCAGGTTGTCCTTGAACTCACAGAGATATGTCTGCTTCTGCCTCCTAAATACTGAGATTAAAGGCGTAAACCACCACCAGCTAGCTAAAAAAATATTTTAATTGACATTATATATATATATATATATATATAATTATCAATTGCACACGTTTAATTAAATGTTTTTATTAAAATACAGCAAGGCTGGGTATAATAGCACATGGCTTTAATCTTAGCACTTGGGAGGCTGAGACAGGAGAATGGCTGTGAGTTTGAGGCCAGCCTGGTCTACATAGTGAATCCTAAGACAAGCAGACAGAAAGATCCTGCCTCAGCGCGCACACACACGCACACACACACACACACACACACAAACACACACACACACACCAAAACAAAAACAAAAACCCACTAAGGAATGACTCTCTTACCTCTTGTCATTTTTAGGGAAAGGATTTAAAATGTACTCTCAGCAATTTTAAATAACACAATAGTCACTAACTATAGTTACAACATTGCAAAAATAATCTTTTGAGCCAGGTGTTGGTGGTGTATGCTGCAGGATATTTGATCACACTGGTAGGAAGCGCCCAAGTTTGAAAGTGATGTCTAATTGAGTGGCAGAAAAAGTGAGGAATCAGAGAAAGATTTGACAGAACAGGATCTGCCCAACTCTCAGGAGAACGGAGAGTAAAAAGAGGCTACTGAAGAGAGATCAACACAGAGAGAGATGAGAAAGCAGTTTTATCAGGAAGTTTTACAGAAACAGATTGAAAACAGAACAGGCTAGACACGGGTGAAGACGGAACAAACTAGAGAATGAGAAGGGGCTAGAAGATTAGAACAGATTGCCAAAGTTAACATGAGGCCAAGCAGAGCAAAAAGTCAGAGCCAGAGAAAGAAGCCAGATTGAATTAGTCAGCTTGGAGAGGAGTTTGAGCCAGAACAGCTGAGTTGAACCAGCCAGCTAGAGAGCAGAAAGAACTAGAAAGGGTGAGCAGCAACGAGTTTCAGAGGATGAAAACATTGTAGGTCCAGGCTAGCAGACTGAGTCAGAAAGCCTTGGAGAACAATTACTTCAGGTGAATAAAAGTAGCTTTTACAGATACACATCTTTAATCACCAAACTCTGGAGGCAGAAGAAGAGGCAGAGGCAGAGGCAGAACTCATCTCTAGGAGGTTGAAGCCAGCCTGGTCCATGGAGTGAGTTCCAGGACAATAAGGGCTACACAGAAACCCTGTTTCACAAAAACCAAAAATAGATGAATTAGTGAATTAAGTAAAAAATGAATAGTAAACCCAAAAAAAAAAAAAATCTGAATTTACTCCTAATCTGAAATTTGGTACCTTTCGGCAGAATGTTTCTCCCCCTCCTATTTTAGATTTTACATGTGACATCATATCCTCAACTTACCCACCTTGTCACAGATGATAATATACCTTTTGTCAAGCCTCAGAATTGTATATACACCGATTTTTTTCTTTTCACTGTATCTTCTGTACCCATTTGTCTATGGTTGGATACTTAGATTAAAGCTGTGCTTTGCCACTGTGAATGATTGTTGCAGGTGTCTCAGACAAGCTGACTTTGCTTCCTTTTGATACATGCCCAGTAGGGAGACTGCTGGCTCACACACAAGTTCCAGCTCTCTGTCCCCGCGGACCCTGCATCCTGTGGCCCATAAAGTCCAAGTACTTCCCACCCCACAGCGGTCAGCAAAGGTTTCCTTTTCTCCACAGTCTAAGTCCTGGCTTTAAAGCAGCCATCCAAGCACTGACTTTGTTGTTGTTTTTAACTTAAATTTCTTTGATGGCAAACTATGAGCATTTTAAAATATTTACCCTCATTCACATATATGGTTTACTTCTTAAAAATACTATTTTCTTTGCTCATTTTTAACCACACAGTTTGCTTACTGTTGAGTTTTTTGAGTTCTTTCGTGGTTTTCAATGTTCTCCCATTCTGTAAAGCTGTTTATTTTTTCGATCTTCCTCCTATCTGAAATATGCTGTCCATTCCCCTTGAGTATGCAGAAGCTTTCAGCTTGGTTTCATCTTGTTTGTTTATTTTGCTTTTACTACATGTGCTTTGGGTTCATCTCACACACAAAACAAAGAAACAAAGAACCAACAGACCAAGCACCTTTGTTCCATCAGGGTCATGGCAGTGTTTCCCCGTTTTAGTGACAGTCTTTAGTGTATCTTGAGTTCACTTTTGAGTGTGAGTCATGGGCTTTAGAAGCTTTGGCCTGTCACTGTCACACTGACACTCCATTAAAAATGGTATTTTATCATTAGTTATTAGTATTTCTCAGCAATATTTACCTTTCGGTGCACAGAACACCCTTTGCCAGGTTTTTCTTAGGTTATAGAATATTTTGATGTTATAAATGGCATTTTATTTTATTTTAGGCAGAGTTTCATGTATTCCTTCCACTATGTAGCTAAGGTTGATGGTGAATTTCTGATTTTCCTGCCTCTACCTCCCAAGTGCTGAGATTTCAGGGGTGTGCCATCACATTCAATTTTATGTGGTGCTGGGGGTCAAACCCAGAGCTACATGCAAGCATTCTACCAATTTAGAAACATTACCAGCCCATAAATTGTATCTAAAAATTCTAATTTCTGATTATTTGTTTCTAATGTATAGAAAAACAATAGATTTAGATGTGTTCTTGTATCCTACAATTGGAAAATTTTGCTGTGGGAATTTTCTATGTAAATGAACAAGTTATTTGTCAATAAAGACAGTGTACTTCACCTATCTCAAAAATGATGGCATGCCATTACTACAATAGGTGCAATAAGAGTGATGGTCACAGGGTTGGGCATGCACCTCAGTGATACAGCCCTCACTGAACATGCACAAAACCCTGGGTCCCAGCTCTAGCATAAAACAAAACACAATCCTGTCTCTTTGGAAAACAGCTTGTAAGTCTCTTTAAAAACAGCAGCAACCACCAAAGTAACTAGAACAGAGCTGTTGTCAGCAGTGTTTGTAAAGCCAGAACTAGAAATAAAGTAACCGCCCGCCAGCCAGTGTGCACAGTAGCCACACTTCAAAGCAGCACTCAGCATTCAAACACAACAGTTACTGGCTGCCTGGCTGAGAGACAAGAACAGAGAGAGATGGAGAACTCTGATTTCTATAATTGCCACATTATTTTAAATGTCCTGTTTTCAACAAAAACTTAGAGGGAAAAAAGTGCTCCAAATCCAGAAATAGAGCACTCGGTAACTTAGTACATATGCTCCCAAGAAACCTACACGGTACTTGCCGGCAGCCTTTACGTCATCTTGTTTACTCCTTTTTTTTTTTAGCATATAGTACTAGTGTAAAAATAGTGAGTCTCAAATGACATTTTTATGTTTTCTGAGACAGGGTCTCACTCTGAAGTGCTGGCTGTCCTGAAACTCTCTATACAGACCAGGCTGAGGTCTGCCTGCTCTGCATCCCAAGTGCAGGGCCCATGACATTCTGCGTGTGTGTGTCAATGTGTGAGAGGAGCTGAGAGGATATCAGGAGTCGTGTTGTCCTACGAAGCAAAGTACAACCACCCACTGAGTCATCTCTGTTGCTTGTGACTTTTCTTTTAAAATGTTTATACATTTTGTATACATGTGTGTGTGCTCTGGACAAAACTCCATCTAGGGCAACTATGCAATCATGTCTCCTCCTTCCTGGTCTCTGAATCTGATTTAATGCCACTCTCTGAAGTTCCCTGCTTTGGATGACTTGCACTTTACAGTGTGTGCCTGTGTGCATGTCCCTTGTCTAGTGAGGTCCTAGCTGTATTTCATTATTTCAGCTGTAGCTCATTTGCAAACTTCTACTGTTTTACTGGCCTGCACTCTTGCTGGCACCATGCATTACACTTTTGTGGTGCCTGGAGTGTGTGTGTGGTGGGGTGTCACCTTCCATCTATGGCCTACATGGCATTTTTAAGTGAGTGGGGTAAAGTCTTGTCATTATGCAGATAAGACAGAGAAGCTTAAGAAGGTTAAATCTTGCAAAGCATTACTGCACATACCTTTAGTCCCTGCACTTGGGTGGCAAAGACAGGCAGATCTCTGTGAATTTGAGGCCTGCCTGGTCTACAGAATGAGTTCTAGGACAGTCAGAACTGTGTGAGAGACACAGTCTCATATAGAATCATGGTTCTGTCAGCTCTGGTTCCACAAATCATGTGAGTTTCCAGAGATAACTTGCAGTGAAAACACAACTGGTCTGACTTCAAAGACTGTACATGCTATTTTTGAGACAGGGTCTGGTCATGTAGCCCTGGTTGGCCTGACTCTGCAGTGATCCTCCTGCCTTAGCCTGCTGAATGAAGATGTACACCACATACCCAGCTCTATATACTCCTGATGATCTCTTAACTGCCTCCTCTTGGATCTAGCTAGCAAAGACATTACTACATGAATTCCAATTGCTATCAAACTATCTTTTGAAGCCATGAGGCATTATTAGAAAGTCAAAGCAAGTTGGGTGTGGTGGCACATGCCTTTAATGCCAGCACTCAGGAGGCAGAGGCAGGTAGATCTCTGAGTTTGAGGTTAGCCTGGTCTACAGAGTGAGTCAAGGACAACTAGGGCTAGTTACACTGAACAACCCTGTTTGGAAAAAATCAAAATAAGTAACAAATTATAAAAATTAAAAAAAAAAAAAGAGGAAGAAACAAAGAAGTTCAAAACTCTCTGAGAAATCCTGGGGTATACACTTGCACTGGCATCAACTACTTAACAAAATGATCTCTGAAATGCAACTGGGTGGCTCACACTGTGATCCTAGTACTCTGAAGGCTAGGCAGAGAGATCTGGAGCCTGAGGCTAGCCTGAGATACATACCGTGATTGGGATTAGTTTGGAATACCCATTGAGAATCTTGTCTCCATACATACATACATACATACATACATACATACATGTTACATGCCTAAACCCCAACACTCAGGAGGCAGAGGCAAGTGGATCTCTGAATTAAAGGCCAGCCTGACCTCGATTTCCAGCACAGCCAGGACTACACAGAGAAACAATCTCAAAAAATAAAAATAAATAAATAATAAAACAAAACTAGTTTTGAGGACTTTACTATTTTTTCTAGACATATAATTTATTGTTATTTCGTTATTATATGTAGTTTTCCAGAGAGTATAGCCATCTGAAAAAGTATAAAACAAACAAACAAACAAACAAAAACCTACTGAGCTAGACAGGCTTGGTAGTGTATAGCTTTATTCCTAACATTTGGAAGCAGAGGCAGGAAGAACTCTGTGAGTTCAAGGCCAGCCTGATCTACACAGCAGGTTTCAGAAGAGCCAAAAGTAGATAGAGGGACAAAACAAAGACTACTGATCTACATTATTACTTAAATACCACTAAAGTTCAGTACTAAAAATCAGAAGTTAGGTGCTTTTCTCCTTGACTTTTTTCAGGTTGAGTGACGGACACTTTGCTCTGCCTTCTTCCCCTAAAGACATCCAGCAAGTTGCCATTCCCTGGCCTAATATCCACCTCCTGACTCTAAACCTCTCTTCATTTAAGGACGCTCCCATGAAAGCACAGCTCTGACTTTCAACCTTGTCATGCATTTTCTCAGAGATGGTCCCTTTTATTTTGGCTTTTCGAGACAGGGTTTCTCTGTGTAGCCCTGGCTGTCCTGGAACTCACTCTGTAGTCCAGGCTGGCCTCGAACTCAGAAATCCACCTGCCTCTGCATCCCAAGTGCTGGGATTAAAGGCGTGCGCCACCACTGCCTGGCTACTGGCAATTCCTTTAAACCAAATCACTAGTACCACTTTCAGTATCTGCCAGTGGTTGGTATGAAGTCCTCTAAAAAGGGCTCACTGAAGGGTACATCCCCACTGCAGCTGCTGTAGGAGATGGCTCGGAAAACTTTTTGTCAAGCTAGAGGGAGTGGGGCATGTCCTTAAGGGAATATACCCTGTCTGGGACCCTTTCTCTTTCTGTTCCTTGTCTTCCATGAGACAAGCACACTGTCCTATGCTCCTGCAGCCATGATGCTCCAAGAAAATTATGGGCCAAAACCTCTAAAATCATGAGACAAAACAAATAATTCTTCCCTTTACGTTATTCTCTCAGTATTCTGGTCATGGCTCATGTGAAACTAGCCACACCTCAGAATCAGTCTACCTTATAATTAATTACCAAGTACTCAAATGCTTGTAGGTTCTGCAAATAAACTGAGAGGCAATACCCCACCACCTGGATTTTAGGATGTCTATTAGTATTATACACAGAAAAATGTTAACAGCCTTCATAAAAATAGAACCATTCAAATGGCACTTGTGAGTCATCTTGGCCCCAGCTGGGCTCACTCTGAAGCACTTACATTATTATTGTGCAGATACTCAATTGCTCGAAGGATCTGGAACAGGTACTTTCTCAATCGCTTACTCTCTAGTCCGTGACAGTAATGTTGTAGTTCATCTAAGACTGTGTGGTCAATAAATTCAAATACCAAATGAATTTTCTTTTTTTGTCTAAACACTTCAATCAGATTGACAAGGTTTTCATGCCGAAATTGCTATTGACAAAAAAAAAAAAACAAAAAAAAAAAACAAGAGTTTTAAATAAAATTGTTTCAAGTAGTAATTCATACAAACATCCATATAATTTTGAAATGAAACAAAAACAGTTTCAGTTTCTTTTCTTTCAACAGAATGTCTCAACTGGTTTGCACATTCTTAATGTGTAAAAATGACTGTACTTGGTTTCTTGCTGTCTGTAGAAAAAAGTGAGATGTGTTGCCATCTGACTGCTTATTAAAATAATTTAGAACTAGCGTACCACAATACAATGAAAAATGTCTTGCTGTCTTTTAACTTGGTTTATACTTAATACATGACATTTAAAAGGACTTTATGAGTTGGGCATGGTGGCATGGGCTTTTAATCCCAGCATGAGAGAGGTAGAGGCAGGCCAAGCTCCATGAGTTCAATGCCAACCTAGTCGACATAGGGAGTTCCAGGCTAGGCAGAGCTACACTGTGAGACCCAGTTTCAAACAAAACAAAACGAAAACTAGTAATAAAGCAAATGCACCTTGTTTCATGTTGGTTATTTTTATAGTTGTTTTTATTTTGATTTTTAGAGACAAGGGTTTGCTATGTATCCCCACTTAGCCCAGAATTCACAACCTTTCTATCTTAGCCTCTGGAGTACTGGAGTTTCAAATATGAGCCACCACATTCAATGTGCAGTTGTTTTGTTTTCTGGAAACTGAGCTTGGGATCTTCTCACGTGCTGAGCTGAGCTGGACCTAGCCACTAAGGTCCTCATGTTTTCACATGAGCCTGGGCTTTTACATTCTTTATGTACGAGTATTGGTCTGCAAGTATGTATGCATACCACGTGTATGCCTGGCGCCTCCAGAGATCACAAGAGTATGATGTTAGATATCCTGGAACTGGATTCAAGGATGGTTGTAAACCACCATGTGGGTGCTGGGAACCAAACCTGGAATTTCTGCAAGAACAAGGGCTCCTAACCACTGAGTCATCTCTCCAGCCCAAGCATAGACTTCAACATCATTAAGATGTGCTGTATTTTTACACAACTTATTGTCTAATTTTGGTCTTAAACCTGAGAGGATAAACCATAAGTTCTAGGGGTCATTTATGAATCTACTTGATAATAAAAATAGTATTAAAAAGTTTAAAATAAGCCGGGCAGTGGTGGCGCACACCTTTAATCCCAGCACTTGGGAAGCAGAGGCAGGCAGATTTCTGAGTTCGAGGCCAGCCTGGTCTACAGAGTGAGTTCCAGGACAGCCAGGGCTACACAGAGAAACCCTGTCTGTTTTTAAAAACCAAAAAAAAAAAAAAAAAAGTTTAAAATACCTGCAAACATGAAATGATATAAATATACAAGTATTTATGGTATTTTTAATCACTGTCTATTCTACAGTTCTACTAAACAACAAAACACCCTTTCTTTCAGCTACTTGGGAAGCTGAAACAGGAAGATGAATCTGAGGCCAGCCTGGGCAACACAGTGAGACCCTCATTTCATACCATCAAAAATTAATTTTAAAAACAAAATATCCCTTTTGTACTGATATGAACATAGTCAAAAAATAATTTTAAGGAGTTGGGAAGATGGCTTAGTGGAAAAAGTGCTTGCAAGCACAGGTAAGCCAGTCATGGCAGTGGGTGCCTGTAACTAGCACTGAATGGGGTGGGGATGGGTGGACAGAAGGGCGGCTCATTGCTCAGCCAGTCTAGCTTAGTCAGTGAGCTCCAGATTCAGTGAGAGATTCTGTTTCCAAAAGAGTAAGTTAGAGTGATAAGAGGCAGACACCCAGGATTGACCTCTGACCTCCAGGTACACATGTACACCTAAACATATACACATATACTCCAGATAAACATATATACAAATAAATGCTTTTAAATATTTAAAAATAATTTTTAAATATCAAAAAATTGCTATGTATCAGCATAGGAAACAAATGGAGCTTAATATTTTATGGTGCTTATTCTATTTTTCAATCTATTATCCTTACTACAACTGATTCTGAAATATTTAACCATCTTTAAAATAAAAAATATTTACTCACTTGGATA
Organism: Rhynchomys soricoides; assembly: GCA_019843965.1. Classification (NCBI taxonomy): domain Eukaryota; kingdom Metazoa; phylum Chordata; class Mammalia; order Rodentia; family Muridae; genus Rhynchomys; species Rhynchomys soricoides. The sequence goes on from JADRCH010000121.1 coordinate 5,779,999, forward strand.
AAAATGGGTGTATTTTTAGTATCAGTTTCACTAGCAAATTATGATTTTTTTTTATATTTCTTTTACTCCAGTGGCGCAATGTCAAGTTTTCTACTTTTTTGTGACTAACAGAGACTAAAATCCTTGAAACATGACTAGTAGAAAATTGTGCCAAAATACAATGCCAGATTCCTTCTTTTTGCTCTCAGTTTCTGTGTTTAGCAAGAAACCCCAGTGTGATGCTCAGCACTGAAAGCCTGACAGCAGAGAGGAGACAGTGAAGGGTGAGTCCTCTGGAACACCACATGAATGGCCTGCCTAGGGAAAACTATTGTCTCCCTGTCTGCTCTGTATGTATGTCTGTGTACATGTGCATGCCTGGTGTGCACCCTTGGAACTAGAGTTACAAATGGTTGTGAGCTACCATATGGGTGCCGGGAATTGAATTCAGGTCTTCTGCAAGAACTAGTGCTCCTAACACGCAAGCCACATCTCCAACCCTTAGTCTTTATTTTAAAGACAAAAAAACTGAGACAGTAGAGAGCCAGGCAACGGTTGCATTTGATCCCAGAGATTGTGAGGCACAGGCAGGCAGAGCTCTGAGTTTCAGGCAAGGCTGGTCAACAAAATGAGTTTCCAGGACAGCCAGGGCCATAGAGAAACAGAAGAAAAGTTCATTTTAAATGTACTTCATTATATTTTCTCTAGTACTAGGCAACATTTCCACAGACACTCTAACTGCTCTATTGGTAGTTGAATGAGATTCTAAACTTTAGTTAAAATTGAATTCTTTGGGCAATCATTTTACGTTAAGAATATTAACAAGTGTGAGAAATCTCTTACTAGATAATGTTAAATTGTAAAGTAGTAGATGGTGGCATATGCCTGTAATCCCAGGACTCTAGAAGCTGAGGCAGAATGAGGAAGAGTTTGATCTCACCTGGGCTACACAGTGAGTTTCAGGCTAGCCTTGACTATGCAATAACACTCTGTGTAAAGAGAAGAAAGGGGCCTAGAAAGATGAAGCAGCAGCTCAGAGCACTGGCTACTCTTCCAGAGGACTCTAGCTCTTTTATAGTTATTAACCATTTTATGTGTAAAATTCACTATTTTACTTGCATGTATGTCCATACACCAGGTTAAAGTCTGATGCTCAGGGAGGTTAGAAGAGAAAATCAGATTTCGCCCTATGGGCTCTAGGAATCGAATCCAGGTCCTCTGAAAGAACAACAAATGCTCTTAACTTTGAGTCAACTCTCCAGTCCCTAGGGCTCTGGTCTAAAGCAACAGGCTCACAGCCATCTGTAACTCCAGTTCCAGGGAATATGACATCCTCTTCTATCCTCTGTGGACACTCATGAACATGGTACAGAGACATACGTGTAGGCAAAGCATTCATACACATAAAGTGAAATTATTTTAAGTCTAAAAATGTTTTAAAGGAAGAAAGGTAGGGAGAGCTGGAAAGTGGTTGGACCAGGCCATACAAAGTCAGTGAGAGTGGTTTAAAGTGTCTTGCTAATGGTGTCACGTGCCTTTAATTACAGCACTCCTGAGGCAGAGGTAGGCAGACCTCTCTCTGTAAGTTAGAGGTTAGTCTGTTCTACCAAGGAAGTTCCAGGGCAGCTAGGGCTACATAGGAAAACTCTTTCTTATAAAGCAAACAACAACAAAAGAAATAAAGAGTCTTAAAATAATTGGCATATACCAGACATGGCAGATCTGTGAGTTTGAGGGCAGCCTAGTCTACATAGCAAATTCCAAAACATCCAAGGATACATAGTGAGACCCTGTCTCAAATAAGTTATTTGCATGCATTTATAACAACAAAATATGTTTCAGTGTTCCTGTCATCCTTGGTTAGTTTTATAAAAATTATTACGCAGGGGCTGGAGCTGTCACTCAGCTGGTACCGTGCTATTTAACATACAAAAAGCACTGGGTTAGAACCCTTGCACCACATAAAACTGGGTGGCTAGATGGCTCAAGGAGTAAAAGCACTTGCTGCCAAGCCTGACTACCTGAGTTCAATCCTTGAGAGCCTTCCAATTTTTGCAAGTTACCCTGTGTCCTTTACGTGTGTGCTGTTGATGTGTATGAATACACACAATAAATGTAATTTAAAAATTAAAACAAAGCAGGCATGGCGCTGCATGTAATCTCAGTGCCAGAAAGGTGGAGGCAGGATGCTTAGTTTACCTAGACTCCAGTCTCAAGGTAAGAAACCTTAATGCACCTAGATTCCAGTGACTAGAAAATCTGTATTCGGAGGCTTTTTCCCTCAGTCTCAGTCTCTAGCTACGGACTTTCCTAGCCTACCCCTCAGTCTCAGTCTCTAGCTA
>JADRCH010000121.1:5782329-5847622 GCA_019843965.1 Rhynchomys soricoides
CTCAGTCTCAGTCTCTAGCTAGGGACTCTCCTAGCCTACCCCTCAGTTTCAGTCTCTAGCTATGGACTCTCCTTGCCTAATAATTATCTCCTAGTTTTATTTCTCACCTAAGGAGCACAAATTGCCTGACAGTGTTGTTTCATCTCATCAGGCAGGGACTGAGGTCTCTCACGGTACAAAATTATAATATCTTTACCAACTTTTAATTGTTCCTTCATACAGTCTAGAATAGAGCAGTTCTGACTATCTACAGGTGCTAGCATAGTAGTCTAGTTAGAAGCAAATTGATTTATATTATCTAATATAGATAAAAAGAAGGAAAACACTTCTTTTGTACCAGATAAAGATGGCAGGAATAGCTGTGATCTTCATCACATATAAAACACCTAGACTTCAGTCTCAAAGTAAGAAACCAATGCACCTAGATTCTAGTGACTATTTGGAGGATTGGTTTCCCCCCAAGTTTCAGTCTCTAGCTGTGGACTCTCCAAGGAACAGTTCATTCTTTTTATGCCTCAGCTCTTAGGCCTAGTAGACCTAGCACACCTGCAGGGCCTTGAGCTCCCCTGATACTGTTGTTGTTTGTAAAAACCTATGTCTTCAGTTACATATCCCTGTCACCCCCAAGTCAACATTTCCAAAACTGAACTAGTTCTCAGCCTTTCTTCCAACTCACATCAGGTATTAGCAGCATTCCTGAAATAAATTCTTATCAGACCCCCTTAGTTTTCAGTCTAATACATTCTACAGACCACTGCTAAATTAAAGTGTTAACTAAAATCTTCACTTTCCATCTCTTTAAAAAAAAAAATCTCTTTTGTGCTTTTGAGACAGAGTGTCATTTATCCCAAGCTGGCTTGGAACTTAGTGTGTAGCCAAGATGGTAACAGGATTATATACTCTTCCTTTCATACGGTACTGGGGATCAAACCTGGGGCCTCAGGCATGCTTGACAAGCACTCTACCTACCTAACATCTTAAACCCCAAACCAAGTTTGACTTCTTAGCCTAAAACACTTTAAACTGTTTCCAATTTACTACACTAATCACACCTCTTTCTAATTCTATACAGGAAACTCATAGACAAGTATCTGTTCTTTTTCTGTCCACTCTTGCTCTGTCCTGTTTTAGTCTTTCTGGCCTTAGTGCTGAACCCTAACCCGGAACTCGGTGGTGTCATCACCCCACCGGAACACTACACACCACTCAAGGACAAGTACATACCCCATTTTCTGTTTAAAACAAACAACAACAACAAAAAACCTTCCCCATCAAACAGGAATTTGTGGAATTTAATATTAACCCTTAAATAAATAAGAAATGAACAAAAACAAACAAAACAAAACTGTGTGGGTATGTGATTGTGTGCACATGCCTACAGGTGTCCCTGAAAGCCACAGTGGGTATAGGATCCCTGGGAGTTGGAGTTATAGGCAGTTGTGAACCTGCTGGTGTGGGGTGCTGGGAACTGAATCTAGTATTCTATAAGAGCAGTAAGTGCTTCTAACCACAGAGCTATCTCTCTGGTCCAGCACGAACCACTCTTATTCAGGATTATTTTAATATACCCTCCTGCATAGTTATGCCACTAAGGAACAATTTTCTTTTTTCAAGACAGGGTTTCTCTAACAGCCTTGGCTGTCCTAGAACTCATTCTGTAGACCAGGTTGGCCTTGAACTAAGAGATCCACCTACCTCTGCCTCCCAATACTGGAATTAAAGGTGTGCACCACCATACCTGGCAAAAACCATTTTTTTCCTTCTTTCTATTCTTAGCTTTTTCCACAATCCTTTGTACAAATTGGACATCCTTATTAATAATTATACATGAATAGTTTGAATGATTTTACAATATTAGCATAATTCTGTTATACACAAGCACATAAATCTTATATCAATAAAAAAGTACAGACTGTACACAAGGAGGGTTTCTCTATGACAGGTCTTAGTATATCTGTTAATGGAAATATTCTTTCATACACTTTATTTTTATCCCATAACAATTTCTCTTTTGACTTACATAAGCAAGGCAAAAGATGATGGGTGTTTCAATGTAGGCCTGTAAATCTTAGCACTCCAAGATAGCCTGGGCTGCATAGCAAGATATGTCCCAATGGGAAAACAATAAACATATATATAATAAAAGGCAAAAGAAGCAAACCTTTAGAAACTTTATTTCTCTCGTTGCAATTTTGTTGACAGATTTTTCTGGTTTCTCATAGAATATCTTAATGGCCACTATCCGCCCAGTATCCTTATGTTTGCATTTCATGACCGTTCCGTAACTTCCCTCTCCCACTTTTCCAAGGGTTTCATACATCTCCATTTTCAAGCCTGGCTTCTACTTCATAGAAATAAAGAAAGAAAATGTTAAACGTTCACACTTTCAATCATACAAGCTGGATAATGCATAGAGTCGATAACCCCCTACTTTAGGATATAAGAACAAAAACTAGGAGTGCTGGCTACAGCAGAGCCTGTTCGTGGGAACTCTCAAGTAGTCTGAGAAGCCCCAACTCTCACCAGAACGCAGGATGTCCTTCATTAATCTAGCATTTTGTGTAAATGGGGATTGAGAAATAAAATGGAGGTTTAATATGCGTTTAATTCAGGCATCCTTTTAGAATACGGGCTTTAGAATACGAGGTCCCCTTTCAGAAACAACGGAAGCCAAACTAAAAAGTCCCACCAACAAACACTGAGGGTCCCTTGTTAGAGGCCATGGTACACCAAGCGTGGGGACCCCCAGCTCAGCACTACAGTCACCCATACGTCCAGCCCTCTCCTCAAACACGCTGTCTGTGCAGCCCCAACCCAAGTGGCCCGGCTCGCCGCGCTGTAGACCTCGTCCTGAGAACCGCCGCCGCCTCAGCCCATCCTGTAGTCCCGCAGGCCGGGCTGCGTGGAAGTCCCAGCCGGTCACGGGACACCACACCTCCTATCCCGGCCAACCTTGCCGGCTCCGGGCAGCCGGATCCCCTGACAACGGAGTGGGGGTGGGGTCCTGCCGTGTTCGGAGCACAGTACGCAAGACTGGAAATTGCTGGGGTCCTGACCCGGAAGGGAAAGTGACACGAAGCGGAAGGAATGAAGGCGGCTCGCGTGCTTGCAGGGGGGGTGGGGGTGGGGGTGGGGGTTGGGGTGGATAAAGGATAACGGGGCATTTTATAGCAGAATGAACACCCTTGAGGTTTTTGTCACCTGGGTGATCGCTAGTGCCTTACTGGTGCCCGGTTCTAGGAGACCGTTCTAAGGAAGACTTATGGGGCTACAGTTTGCCAGTGCTGCAATAATATTATGCACACCCGATTTCGACCTCAAAGTTGACATAATCCTTAAACCGGGGACAAGACGGTTCTTGGTTAGAGGGCTTAGCTCAGTGGTAAACCACATACTGAGCATTCACTACTTCCCTGACTTATTTCTAACACCAATTCTGTACACATTTTTAGTTTTCAATTACTACTGTTTTCCAAATACTAGCAATCCTTTTTGTTTGGTTGGTTTTTTTGTTTTTTCTGACACAGGGTTTCTCTCAAACTCAGAAATCCGCCCGCCTCTGCCTCCCAAGTGCTGGGATTAAAGGCCTGCGCCACCACTGCCTGGCCTAGCAATCCTTTTTTGTTTGTTTTGAGACAAGGTCTACTATGTAGCTCCAGGTGGCCTGGGACTCACCATGTATACCACCAGGCTGTCCTCAAACTCTCAAGAGATCATCTGCCTGCTTAGAATGCTGTGCTGTGCACCACTATATCTGGACCTAACAGTACTTTTAAAGTTTTCTTACAACGTGTCAAACGTAAAACTTTTCAGGAAAACAAATAATTCACGGGACTCTGCCACAGACTGAGTGATGTACTGATATACAAGGACACCTCGGAATGTACATTTAAATAACCTGCAGAGCTTTTTAAAGGGCTCCATTTTTAGAGATCTTGATTTAACTGTAGTAGCAAAACTAGGTCAATGAGGCTGGGCAGTGGTGGTGCACGCCTTAATCCCAGCACTTGGGAGGCAGAGGCAGGCGGATTTCTGAGTTCAAGGCCAGCCTGGTCTACAGAGTGAGCTCCAGGACAGCCAGGGCTATACAGAGAATACTACGAGACTTGCTATATGTTTACTTAATATTTGTTATGAACTAAATATTTGCAAGGAGCAAAGCATGAATTAGTGATTCCCTACAAATTAATTCACAATCCTAGCTCTCAGGAGGAAGTCAGAGCTATGTGAGACTGAGGCCACCCTGGTCTACATAGCAAGTTCCAGACCAGCCTGAGCTACACATACCCTGTTTTAAAAAGTGAAATTTTAGTTCTAAGACTGCGGTTGTAGGTTTCCAGCAAGTCACCTGGCCATGAAATTGTGTGGATTTTGTTAACATTCTGCCCTCTAATACTTTTGGGAAGCACATGCAATTTATCAAAACATTTCATTTCAGAAAAAAAACTATCCATTCCATTTTTAAAAGTAATACATTGCTAGATAAGCGACAGAATGAGATTTTTTTTTTTTAAAAAAGAGTCTCTTTACCATTTCACTGTATATATTCCCACACACATCTGTCCTCTTTCTTGACTATGAGGAAGATTAGAATTGGTATGGCTGAGTGGAAAGAAAAAAGCCAAGGCACTTGTTACTTATCCCAGCTTCTCAGAGAGGAGTTATAGGCCGGCCTAGGGGATTTAAAGAGATCGTTTTCCTTTTTCCCCCCCAGACAAGGTCTCTTTGCTCTCGGTGCTGTAGAATCTGCAGACCTCTAGTCTCCGCCTACCTAGTACAGGGTTGCCTTTGTGCACTGCATCCTTCTCAATAAAATTTTACAGGTCTACAGAAGGCCCTGGGGTTCTATGGAATACCTCAAAAAGAAGAAACGTAAAGGTAAGAATATTTAACTTTTAGTTTAGTCACATTGTGAGGACATAGCAGAGGCTAGCAAGAGTTAGACATACCTGACAATCTTCAAGGTTACTTTTTTGCGGAGAGTGATGAAACTCTCAGGCTGCCCAGGGTGGCTACCATCCTGATTCACTGAGGCTAGCCTTACACTCCTGATCCTTTCTACTTTCCGAATGGTGATATTAGCAGGATGCACCAAGACGCTGGGTTCTCAAGGTCATTTTAAATCAAGAGAATTGTTCGAAGAAAGGAGGGCTAAGGACAGTGGAAAAGGTTAAATTCTTGGTTTTATGGCACTATGGGAAGGAGTGGAGCAGTGGAGTCTCATGCTCTTCCCGCTTCTAGAGCTAAAGAGTTCAGGTCCCTAGAACTAACAACTCCTCAAAACAAGGCTAGAAGCTGAGCATGGGAATTCCAGGAGCCTTCGGAGGGAGGGGTGTCAATGCTTCTGCCCACTGCGAATCACCCCCCCACACCGAGTACTTCCGGTCCATTTGGCCCATCTTTGCTATTGTACAAAGCTTGTAATGAGTTACCTCAGATTCGAGATGTAACTCCCACCCATGTCTGCACGATCTCTCCCCCGATCTGAATCATTTTTGTAAGTTTCTTTGACAACCAGCAGCCCATTGATATGCTCTAAAATCACACCCACTCGTTTCTTGAGAAATACAATTGTGCCCCACCGCAGGCAAATTCACAGATTCCAATTCAGACGCCATAGATGGAGTCTTTAAGACTTGGGCAATCTATTCCACTCTCATTTCTGTACAGACTCTTAAGTATGGAAATCCCATTAGCAGGAACAGGCTATCGATCCAAATGCCCTTAATCCCATCTCATTTGCACCGACTATAGCGTTCAAAGCTGTTCATTATAAGACTTTGCCACACTTTCAGTACCTGTCCCACGTACCAGAGTTGCTAGGCCACTTGAAACAGAGAATTAAGTCCAGATTTTTTGTGCTGTTTTAAAGACTCAGCACGCAAGCGGCTCCTTCCACAATGTCTCCTTATGCAAAGTCCCAGTACCTTGGGACCAAAAGAATAATGTACTACTAGAGGTGTCAACTCCCTAAACTCAAGGACCTGCTTTGTTAGACCTGAAACCAAAAGCCAGGATAGGCCGTCACGTGACTTGCTCTGATGTCGTCACAGGCACACGTGGTTCTAGATACTTCGCTCCCTCCCCCTCAGGGGTGGATTGTTGACAACGCCGCTAGCGGTCACGTGACCTGACGTCATCCCACCTCCTCTCCCCGAAAATCTCAGGCTCCGGATGCACCACTCTCTCCCCGTCCGGCCGAACTTGAAACTAGCGACGGGGGGAGCGAGGCAAGGTATAGCCTGTGGGCTCCGTCGCCGTTGGGCCGACCGTGTCCAGCGTGAGCACGGAGCGGACCCTCCGTAGTTCCCCACAGGCAACAAGCCCGGAAGAGGGCCTCCTGCGCCTCCAGTGCCGCGCGCGCGCCCGCTCGCCCCGCCCCCTGTCCCCTCCTCCCGCGGTGGTACTGGCGGAGGGCGGAGGGATCTGGAGGCGGCGGAGGGAGACGTCATTGCAGGGTTGTTTGTGCAGTCTCGGTGGCGGCGGCGACCCACAGTGATTCGGCCGCTGCGCCGGGGGGTGGGGGGGCCGAACGGGACTCTTTTCTTTCAGACTGACCGCGGGGCAGCTGCGGAGCATGTCGACCCCGGCCCGTAGGAGGCTCATGCGGGATTTCAAGCGGTAAGGGCCCTCGTCTTAGCCCAATATGACGGCCTTTTCCCGAAGCCATGGACTGTAGGGAAGGGATCTTCCCCTGGTGACCCCGAGGAGGCGGGCAGTGGGCCTGCGGGACCCGCGGCAGCCCCAGCTCACCGAAGGCTCTTAACTCCCTCGTTTCATACCTCCCTCTGTCTGAGTAAAGATGGTACTACAGCTTACTGCCCTTCCCCCCACCTCCCAAAAGTACGAAGGTGGCCATCGCTGGGCCTAGGTGTCCCAGAGGCCCATCTAGGCCAGATGCAGACGCTTCACCTCCCGCCTCTGCACCCTGCGGCGTCCCCTCTCCAGGTGGTGCGAGTGAGCTTCTCCTGAGGCTCGGGCCTCGCCTGGTGGACCAGTCCAGCTTTGTTACAGTGCCGCGCAATCTCCTGTTTGTAGCGGGGTTGGGGTGAATATTGCCCCAAATCTCTTTCCTTTTCCGCAGTGGTGAGGGTGGGGTCTGCTGAGCGAGGTCCGGAGGTGGTTAGCCCATCCCCCGAAACCTGATCTGCCCCCGCCCACCTGGAAGGACCTTGAGAACTGGCTCGGGAAACCTAGGCCTGGAGCTAGCCACTCGGGCTGCCAGTGCCTTCTGGAACTAAGATCTGGCTGCCGAATAAAGGCCTATCTATAGCCTCCCCAGCCTGGAAAAATGCCTTCTGTCAGACTGGAGCTAATCTGATACTCCACCTGGGCCTCCTTTTGGAAAATAGGGGTTTATAGGAAATGTGGGGCTTGAAGGAAGAAAATGACTTCTCCTCTTCCAGTTGTTTACCTCTCCTTGGAAACGTACAAGTGCAGAAATAGTAACTTGAAATCCATTGACAAGATACTCCTAAGTTTTCTTTCTGGGCAGGACCGCTGTGATTGAGACACATCTGTATTATAAAAACTTAGATCTGCCTATCAGAAAGCAGTTGCTCAACTTTGCCATTATAAAGCCCAGTATGAGACATTTGGAAGCTATTGTCTTTGGCCCTGGACAGCTTCATCATTTAATTCGTTGCTGCCACTTGAAATTGAGGAATCAAGCAGTAAGTTCGTTCCTCTCAGCCCTGTTAGTGGCCTAATCTGTTTGAGATTGACCAAACAGTACACTTTTTATGTGGACTGATTGCCAAGTGTCCACTTAAAAATCACGACATACTTTGTGTGGTAGACAGGTTTTTTTTGGTGGTTGTTGTTTTAATCTTAATCTGACAAAGAGATGCCCTTTTTGGTGCAAAAGTCACCCAAGGCTTGAAGTCACTATATTTAATTAGCTCTGTAACTAATATGCAAATAAAACTTCCCATTATGGATAATACATCATCTATTATTATTTATCTCTTGTTCATTTTTTCAACTTTTTTTTTTTTTTTTTTGGTTTTTCGAGACAGGGTTTCTCTGTGTAGCCCTGGCTGTCTTGGAACTCACTCAGTAGACCAGGCTGGCCTCGAACTCGGAAATCCACCTGCTTCTGCCTCCCAAGTGCTGGGATTAAAGGCATGCGCCACCACTGCCCAGCTTCTCGTTCATTTTTGCAATTTCTGTACTTTATTCCTGGTTGAATACAAGGTGCCTTTGGTGGTTTTCCAAGGATCTTGAGGTTACATGAAATTGATGATGACGTCTGTTGAAAGCATTGTATGAAGGCCTGAGGTAGATTTGGGCTGAGAACAGAGTCTTTAAAATAGAGACTGCTGGGAAAGCTAGCTGGAGCTTCTGGCTACTTTAGAAAGCCACTGTCTGAAGCACAGGCCGTAAAGTAAGACTTGCTTTCTAATTAAATTGAATGTGTTTTTTAGTCATTTAATGTAAAGAGATTTCCTACATTTTTGTGTTATGCAGTGTCTGTGGTTAGGACTGGGGAACCTTGCATGATTAAGGTAGGAAAACTGTAGGGTTTGGTTTGGTTTTTGGTTTTTGAGACAGGGTTTCTCTGTGTAGCCCTGGTTGTTTTGGAACTCACTCTGTAGACCAGGCTAGCCTCCAACTCACAGATTCACTTGCCTCCCAAGTGCTGGGTCTAAAGGTGTGCGCAACTACTGCCACCTGGTAGTCAGAGGTTCTCTAAAAGTATTTTTCATTGCTAAAATTGTAAACTTTTAATGGGTTAAGCAGGCAGTCTGGAAACAGGAGTTCTTTCAAAGACCATACCTTAAATCTTGCTGTTTGAAGAAGGATGATGTAGCCTTTGGACTCAGAAATCACTGGTAGTATTAACAAGTGTATTAACCTGGTTGATTCACTTAAGTCATAGCTCATTTCGGCTCCAGCAATAACAAGTCAGTCTAGTCAGTCTCTCAGAATAGGTTCAGTAGAATTTGACCTCACTGACCTTTATGTTCAACTCTGAAAATGACTACTCTGGATTTCTAGATTGCAAGAGGACCCACCTGTGGGGGTCAGTGGTGCACCATCTGAAAACAACATCATGCAGTGGAACGCAGTTATATTTGGGTGAGTTGAACTAGGGATTGCTCAGGAAAAGTAAGTATATAGGCATGAGGGAAAGAGACTGAGGTCAAGTCTGGAACTCACTTGGGGGTCGAGGACGCTTGTTTTGAGAACCCTGGGCTTCCTGTGCTCCCATCGCTAAGCTCCTGAAACATTTTATTGAGTCTGGGACAGTTATAGAAAATTGGTCTGCTCCTTGCTGTATGTATAGTTTGGTTTCTTTCCCTTGAGCCAAAGTGTTTGGGGTTTGCTCAGGGTGATTTTGAACCGGGCTGAAGTGATCCTCTTGCTTTAGACCCTCTGGAGTAGCTGGGATTGTGGGGAAGGACACTGTACCTGGCTGTGGTGTGGTTTTACGGTCACTCCAGGTGACTGATCCTAGGGCTTGAAGGCTTGAATGAAGCTGAGTGGGAGATGCTTGCCTGCCATGCATATGGCCCTGGGCTTGAACCCCAGCACTAATAAGTAAATACTTGAAATTAAATGAGCTGATAAAGGAGAAGAGGTAAATCAACCACCTCATATAAATTGTGCCATGAAGTGTTTATGCCTGTACTGTTGGAGCCGTAAAAACATTTGGCACCAAAAGGACTGAAAACTTTGCGGTGACAAGAATTTCAGCTAAAAATCATATATGCACAGCCCACTGAGAAGCCACTGAAGGAAGTAGCTTCACTTTGGGTGATGCTGGGGTTGAATCCAAGCATCTTAACACATTGTAGGCAAACAGTCCATCACTGGGCTTCAATCCTAGCACCTTTGAAATTTTATTCAGATGGATTCTTGACAAGGGTGGAGTTCAGCCCTTTGATCCAGCATTTGGAGGCTAAGGTCCAGGCTGCCAACTGGGGCCCTGTCTCTCAAAAACAACAAAAGAAGATCTCCATGCATATTTCATACTGTCCTCAAACTTAAGATGCTCTTGCCTCAACGTCCTCAATGCTGGGAACACAGGCATGGGCTACCATATTTAATACCTTTTTAATTTTTTGTTTATTATTTGTGTGTGTGCACGCGCTTGCTAGCTGGCTGACTGTGAGTAGGTGTCTGTAACCCACAACACTCAATGTAGAGGTAAGATGACAACTGTTTAGCCATTTCTCTCCCTCCATCATTTGTTCAAGAGATAGTATGTTGAGTGGTTGGACCTGCTAAACTATCTTGCTAGCCCTGCATATCCTTTTTGATTGAAAACTTAAAATTTTATTTTTGATTATGTGTGTTTGTCTATGTATGGGATTATGGGAGTTTGCCACTACAGCTATTGATGGTATGGTATGATTTTACAGTCAACCCAGGTAATTGATTATAAACAAGGGTTTGAAGGATACAAGTACAAGAGAACAGGTGCCCATGGAAGAAGCGGTGGCCGGTATCTGATCTAAAGTTGTAAACACCTGATGTGGGTGCTGGAAACCACACTCCTATAAGAGTTTTCAAGTACTCTTAACCAGTAAGCTGTCTTACAAGAGTCTACATTTATAATTAGTGGAGGACTAGCAATGTAGCTAGCTCAGTTGGTGGAGTGCTTACCTAACATTCTTGAAGTCCTGGTTTCAATCAATCATAGCCCCTGGAAGGCTGAGGCAAAAGGATCACAATGTAGAAGCCAACATGGGCTATTTATTTAGTAAGACCTTATCTCAAGAATACTTAATAAATCCTAGCACTCCAGAGTCTGAGGCAAGAGGATTGCTGCATGGTCAAGCAAGTCTGGGCTATGATACCTGCACACACACCCCATCCCCCAACCCCACCTTTTTCCCTGTGTGTGTGTGTTGCACCATCTTTTTTAAAATTTTAGTTTGAGATGATCTTGCCAAGTCAGGCTGGCCTAATACTGTGTATCTTAGGCAGTCCTCAAACTTTGATATGCCCCCTGTTTTTGCCTCCCGAGTGTCTGGGAATACAAGGGTGGGTACCATGCCCAAATGTAGACTCTTGGGTTTTTGTTGGTTGATTGGTTTTGGTTTTGAAAACAGGCTTTCTCTATAGCCCAGGCTGGCCTCAAACCCAAGACAAGATATCCACCTGCCTCCTCCTTCCCACTGCTGGGAATAAAGGCATGTGCCACCACACTCGGCTGTACTGTATTCTTTTTGCAACAAAATCATAGACAAGTTTCCTTTCAAAAAGAACTTGAGCATTGACAGCCCTGTGTGTGCTGCCTGAATGTGAGCCAAGGCTGTGTGGCAGTCTGATGTATGGCAGTGTGGCAGTCTGATGTATGGCAGTGTGGCAGTCTGACGTATGGCAGTGTGGCAGTCTGACGTATGGCTGTGTCTGAGCAGCTATGGGCAGCAGGGCGAGTGCCCTTCTAATTCCCCAGCTTATCCTTCCCTCCCTGAAGACAGAGAAAGAAGAATAAAAACATTTTTTAATCAGAGATCTTTTTGTTTTCAGACCAGAAGGGACACCCTTTGAAGATGGTAAGTAATTCTTATTATCTACATATTAAAAGGGTGACCTTTGGTCAGAGATCTAACACTGAAGATAGGCTCTAATCTTAATAAGTACGGTACCACTCTTTCATACTAAGCAAGCAAGTGAAAAGTTAGAGTTTATGAGGATCTTTTTTGCAGCTCATCTTGGTCCTCTTACCAGTTTCCTCTGTGACATGGGTTGCGTGTAGAGCTAGCTGTAGGTCTAAGTGGTCTGTGTTACAAAATAGTTGATATTTGGGCAGCCTAATAGAGGGTGCTCCTCAGGTACTACCAAGAGGGGAATTGTGTTCCCTGCTTTATTGTCTGTATTGATGAGGGTCTCATGATCTCCCTGCTTTATTGTCTGTATTGATGAGGGTCTCGTGATCTCCCTGCTTTATTGTTTGTATTGATGAGGGTCTCGTGATCAAAATTTCTTTTTTCCCTAGTGCTTGAGATCAAACCCAGAGCTTGGTATGTCCTAGACAAGCTCTCCACTGCCAGGCACCCTGAGTCCTGAATGCATAGCTACCGTAGCTTCACTACTCAGCATTGAGCACCCAGGAACATTGTACGGTCATTTGCATCTCAAGTTGAGTCTAACAGGAGCATGGGAGAATTGTTCTAATCTGTAATCGCAATTGAGTTTATTAAAGTGACTTTAAGCAGGTACTGAAATTTTCCCTAATTATAGTGGATTTTAAAAAATGAAACAGCTTTGCTGTAATTATCAAAATGACTTCATAATTCATCTATTCAGCATATTTGACAAGAATAATTACTGTGAACTATTTGTGAGGGGACCACCTGAAAACCTGAGAAGCAAGTGGTACCGTACTTGGACTCTGGAATATTAAGTACCTGTTGAAGACTATAAGGCTGGTCTGGATGTATGTGGGTCTTAGATAAAAATGCTGTAGAGTAACCTAGCAGCCGTATATTTGAGATGGATCTCAGAGTAGCCCCTTCTGTAGGTCTAGACTCACAGACCTCTGCCTTCCAAGTGCTAGAACTACCCTATTTCTTACTAAAATGTGTGCATGTGTAGGGATACATGCCACACTGTCATCTTACTTATTTCTGGGTAGACATGAAGAATCCCAGGAGCTACTGAATGATTGTAGCAATTTTTTTTTTTAACTATCTTGGGACCTCTCAGTTGTCCATTCCCAAACCCTTCTGGATGTCTTGAGTCCCCCATTCAGGAGACCATGTGATCATCTTGATACCAGTGCTGTGTTGACCTTTGCATTGCTGGTACAAAAGCAGCCTAACTAAGCTCAATTTCTACCTAAGCAATCGAGCACCTAAGAACAAGTTGAAACTGTGGCCCACGGTGTGCTAACAGTTGCTGTGTTCTTTGCATGTTAAAAGGACTTGGTGATAGTTGAAATTGCTCATGTCATTGCACTTGGACCTCTTGGTCTGCTCTTTAATATTCTGAGAGATGAAGAGACATCAGAAGTACTACCACAGCTGTCAGGGAGCTCGGGCTGCTAGTGTTTTCTTGAAAGAATGACGGACAGGCTTAGAGCAGCAGCTGGTGGTAAGAGTCTGTGCCTGGCATGGCCTTGGTCTGCTCAGTAGCAGTGTCAAAAAAAGAGAGACAAGTTTAAAGTACAGCAGCTAAGTTCTATACTTTACATTTTTTTATTTCTGTATATTTTTAATATTACATTAAACTTGTAACTGAGTACAGAGAGGTGTTTTTTTTTTCCCCAATGCTCCATTGTAACAAACCTTAAAAAAAAAAAAAAACTATATACCATCAGACCAGTCCAGTTATTGGAAAGGGCTGTGAAAACTCTTTCAGTTACATATTGTGTAAGGCCATATTTTCTCCATGTACTGTAAGTCAACCAAACAACATATTGTAACATTGTGTGTAGATACGAGAACCCAGCTGTCATCTTTAAACCAAACGAGGAGAACGGTACAAATGCAGAATCGTGGTGTGCTTGTCACTAGAGAGTCTTAAGTATGTTATTTAGCATGTCTCTTAAGTATATATTTAGGTTAATATATAGTAAGCTCAGTTACTTTTTGATAAATTGGAGGATTTTCTCAGGTACTCTGTTTTGACAGCTGGAGAATGACCTCAGGTGTGACATGCTAGCACTCTCCACTGAGCTGCCATGGCTCCAACCCCTTTCTACTTTATTTTGAGACAAGGTCCTGCAGAGTTTCTCAGGTTGGCCTAGAACTTGAAATTGTTTTGTAACTTTTCTGCCACTTGGTTCTATCTGGTTCTTGGCGTTCTTGTGTCTGTTGCCACGGTGAGTTAATCATAGTGTATGCTGTTCTCTGCGCCTCTCGGTTTCATGAATCCACTTCTTACCCATAGTGGGACTAATACTGCTAAGTGGTCCTGAGAACACAAAGCTCAGCTACCTCACAAGCTTACTTGAAACTGTCCAGCTGTTTTTATAATTGCAAAAATGAGAATGTAAACTTGAAACACATAAGGGCTGGAGGTGTTGGTCAGCAGAGAGTATATGCTTAAGACATCCATAAGGCCCTTGTGGTTTGATCCTCAGCATAGTAGTTAAGGCTAACTTCGTTAACCACCTGTTTCCTCTCTTAATGTATATGCAGGTAAGAAGTAGGACTTAGCGCTATTTAGCTTATATCTTTAATTTCTCTAACCCCAAGTTTCCAGTTAATAGCAACAATAAAAAGTAACGACGTGGACATTGTGTTCCAGAACTATGACAAGTGAAGCTGTGAACTTCTTAGCATGTTCAAATGAAAATAAAACTACCTTTCCCATCAGTACTAGCACATGTGTATTTTTAAAATATTAGTAGCTAGGACCCAGTTGCCTTCCAAGAATCTGACGATTGGGAGTGGTGAGATGGCTCAAGGCGAAGAAGCTTGCCAACACAAACCCTGACAATCTGAGTTTGATTCTCAGAACTCAGAGAAAGGTGGGAGGAAAGAACCAGGTTCAGAACAAAATTGACCTCTGACCTTCACACACATCCCAGCTGTGTTGCCTACCTGCCTGCACAAATCATACTAATCAATCAGTTAATCAGATATGACAGTTACCACTTAACACACTTCTCCAGTAGCCCACAAAAGGGCTTGTCCCCCAAGCTCTTGCCAGCATTGTTTGTTCATAGTCTCTAACACAGAAGTGTGTTAGATGTTTATATGCTAAATGAGGGTTCTCGGGCTAACGTGTGGTTGTGCAAAATTTGATATGGAGTTAAGAATTATTTAATGAAGACATTTAAAAGTAATGTTCGTCTTTATTGTACTTTGGTTTGTTTTCTATTTAGGTACTTTTAAACTAGTAATAGAATTTTCTGAAGAATATCCAAATAAACCACCAACCGTTAGGTTTTTATCCAAAATGTTCCATCCAAATGGTAAGTAGCAGCCTCTTAGATTCTGTCAGAGATGGGATGAGGGCGGGAGGGTTCATCCCCTTGGGTACAGCTTATTCTTACAATAGTTCAAATAGTGCTTCCATGACTGTGATAGCTACAGTTTCGTGCTAGCATCTTAACAAAGTTCCATGTGTGAGTTAAAGTAATTTAATAACATCTGAATTAAAAGTAATAAACACTTATTTGCTTAAAGAACACAAATTTTATCTGAAACTTAGCATTTAAAAACTACATATTCAAGCCATGGGGTGGGTAGTCAGGAATTCAAAGTCGTTCTTAGCTACTGAGCAACTTTAAAGCCAGACTAGACTTCATGAGACCCTGTCTCCCAAAACAAAATAAAACGGCTCAGGAGGTAAAAAGGTACCTTCCCACTAAGTGTGGCAGCCTGAGTTCGGTCCCCAGGACTCATGATAGAACCAATTCCTGCAGGTTGTCCTCTGATCTTCACGTGTATACACACTCAAATGAGTAAAACATAAATGATGGGATCTCATAGCTAAGCTGTCCTTCAGGTTGATGTATCCAAGGATGACTTTGAACTCACGATCATCTCCAGGGTGCTTATGGGCAGGGGCCACCATGCCCAACCTATGTGGTGCTGGGAGTCAGACTAGAAATTTACGTAGTAGGCAATCACTCTACAAACTGAGCTACCTGCCAGTCTCAGGTTAACACAGTCACATCTATAATGTATGTACCATTCTACTTGCCCATTCCTGTTTATTGGTTGATTGGTTGGTTGGTTGGTTGGTTGGTTTTTTAAGGCAGCTTTTCTCTATTTAGCCCTGCCTGTCCTGGAACTTGCTTTGTAGACAAGGCTGGCCATGAACTCAGAGATCTATCTGGATTGAAGATGTACTCCACCATGTAATACACCATATTACAAAAGTACAGTGCATTAAAATGACAAAGTTGAGTAGAGTTTGGGTGTAGTCACAGACTCAGCAAAACTGTGAATGTGACCTGCTTCCTTTTTTCTTGTGAGATACAACAAATAGTCTGGGCTCTTTGTATTAATGGGTTCTTAGAGCACACAGCCCTGGCTGACTTCACCTACGTAAGCCCTGGGTCGGTCTGTTGTGACAATTGTAGCTGTACTTTGTCTCTACTGCTTGGATAATATTTTACTATTCAGATATAGTCTGTTTACTCATGGGTCAGTGGATGGACACTTAGATGCAAGCTGCTTTTTAGCAACTAGTTCAAAACTTTAAAATTATCAAATGCTCTTCTCCTTCCTTCCTTCCTTCCTTCCTTCCTTCCTTCCTTCCATGTATGCCAATTAATTCTGTAGGAAAGATGAGAAGTGGCTGACTTACACTCTCAGGCCGAAAGGCTGTTAGCACAGAGAAGAAGTGAGGCCAGGAGGGTAGCTAAAACTGCCCAGAGGGGAATAACGGGGATGGAAAGAGGAGACCTTGGGACTTAAACACTCACTCACTCACTCACACTCTTTCTGTCCTCAATCCTGGTTCTATGGTGAATGTCATGATTCTGAGGTTTTTCAGTTTGGCAATATTGCCAGAAGTGGAACACGCCTATAATCCCAACACTTGGGAAGTAGAGAGAGGCAGGAGAATTAGACTTCAGTACTGTCCTAGGCTCCATAGCAGGCCTTGACTACATGGTGCTCTTGTAAAAGAAAGAAGCTCCACTCATTGGGATATCTGTAACATTGA
Source organism: Rhynchomys soricoides (assembly GCA_019843965.1). NCBI lineage: Eukaryota > Metazoa > Chordata > Mammalia > Rodentia > Muridae > Rhynchomys > Rhynchomys soricoides. The sequence continues at coordinate 5,798,908 of JADRCH010000121.1, forward strand.
CCTAAAGGGGTAAGGTTTGTCAGTGAATGTTGACTTCATTCTTCCTGACTTTTCTTCCACTTGTGTGTAGCCAGGGCTTTCAGGGATGGGGGTGTATCATAAGGGTAACTATTGGCTATCAGTCTTAGCTGTGAATCTTTTAACATTTATTTTACAAATATCTGTGTCCTCATTTAGTCAAGTGGAAGTATTTATATAATTTTAAAAGTCAAAATATGGAACTACTGCATATAATTTTTAAACTTCTTTTCAGGCAAAGGCAGGCCACTCTCTGAGTTCAAGTCCAGCCTAGTCTACATAGTGAGAGTTCCTGGCCAGCCAGGGCTATATAGTGAGAACCTGTCTAGAAACAAAAACCCGTTATTTTCATGGCAAACACAGTAGATAGATGGCATTTTTGATGACTTCATTAGTAATGTTCTTTGAATGTGTCATTACTATTTTTGTGATGCTGGGAACCTAACCCAGTATATGAGTATCGTACAACTGCTCCACCACCAAGCTGCACCTCCAGACATGAGTGCCGTAGTTTAGCCAGATCTTCGTTGGACCACAAGGGAGTTGGCTTGTTTTCCGCATAGGTTATGCCCTTGTGAAAGTCCTACAAGCAGATCTCTGTATTCGTGATAATCTGAGAGTCATCGCGAGAAGTGGGGCTTTCTTAGGATCTCTATTTGAGACTTAATGGAGTAGTTTTGGCTTGGGTGTTGGGGAGTGAGCCCAGGCCTGCACATGTGAAACAGGCACGCTACCACTGAGCTACAACCCGGACCCAAAATGGGGGTAATGAATGTGTGGCATGCTTCAGAAAAATTTCCCTCAGCCTTCCAAAGATGTCATGGTAGTGTGACAGATGTTACTTTCAGAACAAGTTCCCCAATAAGAAAGAGGAGTTCGGTGTATGTGGGACGTGAGTTGTCTGTAACTGATTTGTGTTGTTTTGCAGTGTATGCTGATGGTAGCATATGTTTAGATATTCTGCAGAATCGATGGAGTCCCACATATGACGTCTCTTCCATCTTAACTTCAATTCAGGTAAGTCTGTGTGCAGCTGCATCACAACTTCTGTATATTCTTTGTGTTCTGTGGGATGTAACCAGTTATTTAGAACCACCTGCCAGCACCCAGTAATGAATGCATGACTTGGACAGCACCCGACTGCTCCACACTTTGGTTAGTTGACCTATGAGATCTAATTCACAGCTTGTTTGGTTTTTTGTTTTTGTTTTTTGGGGGGAGGGGGGCAGAGGTCTCTTGTTGCCCAGGTTGACCCACAGAAGACTGTCTCTCTTCCCAGATGCTGCAAATACAGGCATGTTCCACCATGCCTAATCACAACCTGTTTCCTTGTCATGTGTCCACATTCTCACAAGTGAGACTTACTTGTGCCCACATAGTATCTTGGGGAGAAGTAAAGTGATTGCTTAGAAAACTGTAGGGACCTCCAGGAACTGCCAGGTACCTGTGTTGTTCCATTCAAGAAAGAGCAGCAGTAACTGTTGGTCCGTGAGTCTAGGGAGGCTCATGAAGCTATGCTGATTTGAGAGGAGCGAAAGAACAAAATACCGTCCCAATGTATGTCCGCCTTTGTGAGCCTACTGTTCCGCCCATCTCTGGAGAATGTCATGATACTACATCACTGAACCTCGTTCATACCTGATTCTCACTACCTGTCTGTCTTTCCTGCTTACCCTCTGTCCAGTACCTGTGTGTCCCTAATCCCCACCCTTGTCATAGTCCACTTCTGGTCCCATGTCTCATGTATTTAAGATACAGTCTACATAGAAGAGTGACAGTTACCCTTAGCTTGCTCATTACCCTGTACTTCCCTTCCCACTCTGGTCATCTCACAACTTTGCTATCTTTTTATTCCCTCCCTGCTACGTGTGTGAGTAGCCACAGTATTAAGATTTAGACCTAGGGGCCGGGGACAGTGGTTAGTAGAACACTTAGCCAGCACACCAGACTTCTTAGTAATAGATCTGGGAGCTGGGCAGTGGTGGCACATACCTTGTACAGAGGGCAGCCAGGACAGTAAAAAAATCTATGAAATTAAATTACTAAGGTATTTACAGGTCTTATAGTGTAACCAGATGAAGCTGTTTATTTCATGGTGAGGAAGTTCTTATATGCTAATGAATATTGTTCTTGGCTGATTCCTTGAAATGGAAAGTCTCTCAGCAACTGAGAATTGTTTTGGAAGCTTATATTCTTTAGCGTCCGAAACCTGCTCCATGCCATTTCTGAAGGTTTTGAGATCTGAAAGATGACATAGGAACTTCCAAGTAACTCTGTTTTGTGTAATGTTTCTGTTCCCTGTAGCACATAACTGAAAAGCATTTTCTTCTCTCTCTCTTAAAGTCTCTGTTGGATGAACCGAATCCAAACAGTCCAGCCAATAGCCAAGCAGCACAGCTTTATCAGGAAAACAAACGGGAGTATGAGAAGAGAGTTTCGGCCATTGTTGAGCAAAGCTGGAATGACTCATAATAGACACCTGGTCTGTTCATCTTTTCATCGTTGTTGTGTATAATTTACCTCCCAGTAGAAAGGCTAGCAAGTTTTAAGTGCCACGGGTTTTAAGGATTCTGCAGAGAAAAAAAGAAAAAGTCCTTCAGTTTAGAACCTACAAAAGCTTGTGTATCTTGATTAATGTACTTTTTATTGCATGGTGTGAACTAAGTTATTGCTGCATAAATTTGTAATATATCCTGTTTGTATTTTTTTCCAAGTGTATAATGTTGGTGTGGAGTTTTCATGACAGAATATACACATTTTGTAAATCTGTACTTTTTTCAAATATTGAATGCCTTATTTTTGAATTCTTTAGATTTTTAAATTGGAGAAAAGCACTTAAAGTTTTTTATATATGAATATTACATGTAAAGCTGTTAAAATACATAACTTCAGTGCAAGAGACTTTGTCACTTATTTCCTTACCTGTGCAGGAGGGACTGCGAAGTCTGCTCTCCGCCAGGTGAGAGAGAGCCTCATTTCCAACTGCAGAAGGTCACTCTTCTGTTTTATCAAGAAAGTCTGCAAATTTGATTCTAAAACCAATTCTGATCTCCGGCTTTATTTTGAATGTACTTATGTTAGTTCAGTTAAGTAACTATAGACTTACTGGTCTGGTTCTGTCCAGCTCTGTATTTGGGCCACTTGTTAATGTGCGTTTTTCATGTAAACTGTACCTTTTGTGACTTCACAATTGGCACCTCGACCACGAGCAGAACTGACTTACTCTGCTGCGTGGCAGCACCTTCACAGGCTTTTGATTAAGAAGAAAGTAAAACCATCACCACCATTTACCAAACGCCGTGCCACAGTATTAGCAATGGCCGGTTGCGCTGGTTTGAGCAGGGCAGAGATTTGGAAGGAATCTTGGTGTAACTTGAATATTTGCAAACTACCTTTTAATGCAGCTGCGCGCTACCTGTTTATTCTGGAACTGTTGAGCACCAGGGCCTGCTGAGTTGCTTCTCACCTTCTCAGTTGTATACAAGTTGTACTGCATCTTAGTTTACTGGATAGATTTAAAACACAGTATTGTAGAAAGCTAATACAAAGCTATCCTATGCCTTCAAATAGTATAGAAAATGGAAAATATACAAGTAAATTATGTTGAACCACTTGTGTAGTCTCTCTAGTAGTTGAAACAGCTATTGCAGTGAGCCTGAGTTTCTTGTCATCCATACCAGCCTCCTAGAGATGTGCTCTGGGAGTGACCATGTCTTCTGTTTACAAGCAGAGTTTAAAACTGGGATGGATAAGAACTGATACTTTCCTTTAGAAGTTGTTACCCGAAGGGGCTGAAGAGATGATTCAGAGGTTATTGGCATGTACTGCTTCTTCAAGAACCCAGTCTCTGTTCCCAGCTCCCACTTCAGACAGTTCACAGCTGCCTATAACTCCAGCTCCGGGGGATCCAAAGCTTCTGACTAAATCAGACACTGGCATTCACATAAACAGACACATAATTAAAATAAAAATATTAATTTATTAAGCTTAGCATGGTGGCACATAACCTGCTTATATCCTTGGGAGGCTGGGGAGGATCATGGTTTTGAGCCTGGCCTACATGGTGAGTTCCAGGCCGCTTGGGGGACATGGTGAGACGTGTGATGCTTCTGCCATTTATTTAGCTCTACAAGTCTTCCGCTAGTGACGTGGACAGTAAATACCCAATGCCTGTGAGAAGGGCTCAACTATTTCACTAAACATCCTGGGTATGTCAGCACCATAGTTATTCTTAGCCGTTTTCCTCATCCATTTGAAAACAAACATTTCAAGAACTTACTTGGTAAACAGGTGAGGGAGTGATGTCAGACAGTGAGCCAGCTGTTCAGTTTTGCTACCTATATGACTTTAGGAGAAAGCCCTTAGAAATGTTCTATTAGTCACTCCTGTTTTGTCTTTGGCAGAGTACCAGATCTGAATCTTTAACTCAGGCTTTACCATACAATTTCATTTTGACTCTAGATACATTTGTACAGCAGGAAGCTAGAACTAAGCAAGGCGTTGAGATAGAGATAGGTGTGCACAGGATTTAGATGTATGTGTTCAAGTTGCACTTCCTCAGGAACGGCCTGGCACAGAGCAGTCCACATGGTGCTGTTCCCAGCACTTAGCTGTCATTTAAGCATAAAACTGGGCACCGTTCTATGACAGATGAGGGAACTAGGTACAAAGAGATGAGGTGTCTCAGGTCAACCAGCTAGGAAATGGGCTAGCTTTTGGAGTATTCTGAACTCGGAAGCGTAAGGAATAGTAAGGGGAGTTTTTTTTTTTTTTTTTTAAGATTTATTTTTATTTATACACTGCAGCTGTCTTCAGACACAAACTAGCAGAGTGCATAGGATCCTATTACAAATGGTTGTGAGCCACCATGTAGTTGCTGGGAATTGAACTCAGGACCTTTTGGAAGAGCTATCAGTGCTCTTAACCTCTGAGCTATCTCTCCAGCCCCACAGGAGTTTTATTTCTGAAGAAATACTTTATTTGGTAGAATTATACACCAATGGGCAAGTTTTCTCTGTTGTCATTTCTCACCTTCATACACATACCCCATGTCAGAAAGTCTGGGGATAGAAACTTGCTCTCTGATTAAAGGATTGATTTCTCAATAAACCATTTCCCTTTCCATCCAGGAAATGCCCCTGAAACTCTTAGCTCCTCAAGCCTAGCCCTCTTAACAAGAAAATAGGTCCATTAAGTCACTTTCAGAGGCTGACTGTGACATGGCTTAACAGGTAAAGGTGCTCGCCACCAAGCCTGACAGCCAGAGTCTGATCGCTGGGACCCCATGGAAGGAAAGGACCATCTCCAGTAAGTTGTCCTGTCACCTCCATCTACAACATGGGGCATGTGCTCCCATCCCATACACAACCACAAAACCAGTGTAATTTGAAGTCTTTGAGATCAGATCTAAACCTCATGTGTATGGAGAGCAATGAAGAGAACTAAGTGCTGCTGTGATTACTAATTGTTCTGTGCTCAGAAAACGAAGGCCCTGCCTACGCAGTGTGGTGTTTGCTGGTGGGAGGATTGTACCAAGGTCTTCATGAGTGAGAGAAGCACTGTACTGATGGGCTCTTCTACCGGCTTCTGTTTACTAGTCACAGAAGGAACACTGGAGGCTGGAGAGATGGGATGGCTCAGGGTTAAGATCTCATACTGTGTTTGACCACAACTTAAGTTCAGTTCCCAGCACCTGTGCCAGGTAGCTCACCACTACCTGTAACTCTAGCTTGAATGGGCTTAGAACTTATGACCTGTGGGCACTAGCACACATACATAACATCTTTATGTATGTGCCTGGGTGACACAGGTATATGGGTGTGGTTTGGTCCATGCCTGGATCTCAGCATTTGGGAGGCCAAGACAGGAGGATTCCATGAGTTTGAGGTTGGCCATGCTACAGAGTAACCCTGCCTCTGGAAAGAAACATTTGGACTCAAATGGTAAGATTCAGAGTTTGTCTGTTTTGAGTTGCTGGGAATCAAAATGGCCCCAGGCATGCTAGGTAAAGCATTGTCAGCGAGTTGTAGTACCAACCCTGGGAGTAGATAGTGTGGATCACAGTTCTTTGTATTGTGTTCCCCATGGGATGTGGCATATGGATTAACTGTGTAAAGAGAAATCTAGTAGCTGAAGTTGTTGAGGTGCAAAATTGTCAGGAGAGAGACCTTAACAGACTTGTGGCTCTGTTTAGTTCCCACTTAGTTTGGGAGAAAATGAACCACTGTCCAATAGAGAACATTTTCCATCTAAGTATATGGCACAGCAAAGATACCAGAAGCCTTTTGAAAGCATGGGTCTTTCCTCTAGCATTTGAGGAAAGAACAGATAATTGAACATACATACCATTTCTAGTAAATTGGTTCTATCACTGCTATAGCTTTACAGTAAAGCTTAAGGTTTTAATGTTTCTCCTACTCAAAGGATGGCTAGGGAATTATTTAGTTAGGTCAAAAAAATGAACGACCTGTTTCCTTTACATATATCAGCAGTCCACACCCAGCTCAATCTTCGCTCCAGCCATCCTCTGGTATATGGACTTGGATGCAGAACTTGCCTGTGGAAAGATTTAACTGCCGTTTATTGTGTAGCTAACACTCTCTGGCTATGTGGCACTCATCTGACAGTGTCTTTCTGAAAGCAGATAGCCAAGCTTACTAGGGAGTGAATTTACGGAGTAGCAGTTTAAAAAAAAAACACCTCTGGGCTGGGTATGTGTGGTTCAGTGGTAGAATACCTGGATTTAGCAAGTATAAGGACCAGGATTTGAACCCAGCAACCCCCTCATACAGTAAGATGCCTCTTAACTGTTTTAGAGACCTTAACTGATCTTGAAGTCTTAGAAGGAAGTGAATTCCTAAAATGTGGTTGGATTGGGAACTTAGGATCAGAGTCAGACTGAATTCATTAGTCTTCATTTTTATCATCTGAGGACTTTACCATATCTTGGAAGGTGCTGGAATGGAGGCATTGCACTCCAGCTGCCCTCTTAGGAGTAAAGACTGCTACACTTGCTTCCCTTCTGAAGCTCAGAGGAGAAAGTTACCCCTTTACAAATAAGATCTTTTGCCAAGAATACCACTGCTCACCAGCTGAATTGGCCTTGTGGCTCTTCTAAAGGGTGTTAAATAAAGAGCTTGCATCCCCAGCTGGCCTGGATAAAATCATTTTAGAAGATGGAATTGGAAATTTTATAACAGGGTTGGTTCAAAGAAAACAAGGAACAGGAAACCCTTCACCTATCACCTCATTCAAAGCTAGAGAGATACTCTCCCTTTTCATAGAAAAAGATGTATTTGCTGGACCTGGTAACTGACCACACTGGTAGAGCTGAGGGAGGGCTCTGGGGATGCTGGTCTGTCACCAGCTTCAGCTACATGCATATGTCAGGAAAAGCTGTCATCCTACGGTACTGCAGCTGGCTTTGGCCCTAGAAATGTTCCCATGTGTGCACCCAAAGATGCTTTATGAGGCAGAATGAGGTAAAGGTTTCCTTTAGAGAGAAGACTCTCTTGGGGTCCTCTGCAAGCCAGCAGCACAAGCAAGGCCAGCCCCTAGACTTGGAGAGCTTGGTGTAAAAGGTTTTCTTTCCTGGCTTTGGTTACCACACATTTATGTGTGCTAGAAACAGTTTCCTACAGCCCAGGCAAACCTAAAACTGTGTAGTCCAGGGTAGCTCAGACTTAGAATCCTGGGTCAAACTTCCAAGTGCTAGTATGGGTATTTTGCTTGCACAGATGTCTTTGTAACACTTCCATGTCTGATGCCTGCAGAAGCCAAAAGAGGTCATCAGATCCCCCTTGAACTGGAGTTACAAACAGTTGTTAACCACCATGTGGGTGCTTGGAATTGAACCAGGTCCTCTGAAGAGTAGCCAGTGCTCTTAACCATTGAGCCATCTCTCCAGCCCCATTTTTTGTTGTTTGAGACAGTCTTATGTAGCCCAGGCTGGCCTTGAACTTAGTACATAGTCAAGAATGACCTTACATATCTGATTCTTTTGTATCCCTCTCCCAAGTGTGTAGCTGGTAGTTTTGTCTACTCTGCTTTCTGTTCCTGGCCGGTCACACACATGCACCCGCTTAGGAGCTATCTTGGATCCTCGACTAGAAAATACAAACACAAAACCACACACACACACACAAAGTTATTCTTAAAATGCCTTTGTTAATAACTGGGCACTCCTAATTCTTCCCTGCTACCCCAGGCCCAGTCGAGGAAGTGGCAAAAGGCCACTTCTTGAAAAGTTACATGGCTGGTTGACTTTTCTTCTCAGCTACTGCGTCCCCTCCTCTCTCCCAGTCTTCCTGATTCTCACTGTATCCTACCCAAAACTGTTTATAATTAAATAACACAAGTTAAGGGCCAGATAATAAACTCATGGTTATGTTAAATTCTGATTTAATTATAATAAAGTGTTTTCAGTTTGCTCAAATAGAAATGGCTAAGATTAAAGTTTAACAGTTCAGAGATACTTAGTCTTCAAAAACATCAGAAATCCACAGAATGTAACATTTAATATTACTTCATTTTTAAGGATCATTTGAGTAGATACATGTCTGCTCCTGACAGTACCCCCTTCACAGTTTAAAGAAGATATTGTTATCATGGCAAGGTAGCCACAGGGCAGAAACTGCCGATTTCATCGACAGACAAGATACTGTCCAAAATGGACACACTGTGTGGAATAGTTGACGGATAGCTCTGCCTAGACAGGGTAAACAGTCCTTCATAATTCTGCTTTACAAAGGTCTGTTAGATGATCCTGGCCCAGAAGGCTGAAGACTGGTACTCCAAAGTTTTGAGGAATAGGGGACTGTCGAGGTTGTCTGCTGTCTCTATAATTGTTTAAATTTGAGAAGCTATGTTTGGTGCTTCCTATTAACCCAGGTAATTTATTTCATCCTCAGATTTCTGATGGTGTTGAAGACTAATTATAGTCCCATAAGCAAGCTTAAGTTGGTTAACATTAAAGACATGATATAGAGTAGAAAGTATAGGTTTGAGATGGTGTTACAGGCTAAAATCAAAACATAATTCAGAGAATTGTAACTCTTTAAGTTAGGAATAATGGTAAAGTATGTATTTGACAAATATGATGGACTAGATGTTGATTGTATATCATGCTTTGTAATTTACATAACTATTATGGTTATGATCAATTTAGGTCTGAGAGAAGAGTTTTGTTTTTTAAGTTGGACTGAAAAGGTGAGATGTAGAGGGTGGTTCTGATGCTTTGATTTAATTGGGAATCTGTGTTTACTGATGCTGAAGGTCCTTGCCCCCAATTGGTTTTTGATCTATCAATAAAGATGCCAGTGGCCAATGGCTGGGTGGAAGGAAAGAGACAGGTCTTCCAGGTTCCCACAGACTAGGAGAGAAGAGAGGGCAGGGGGAGGATACTTGGGGGAGAGGGACAGAACAGACTCAGCTGCAGGGGAGATCGTCCAAAATGTAGATGAGAAGGGCAGCCCGAAAGTGTCTTGTGTAGCAAGACCGGTGAGCTTCACAGAAGGTAACTGGGCAACTAAGTTGAGGGCAGATGCAGATGTGTTGAGCTAGGAGTGAAGTTAAGGGCATGATAGCTACAGAAGGCTTAGAAGAGCCTGTCACAGAGCCAATAGTTTAAAAATGAGCTAATGTGTGTGTATCTTTCATCTGTGGATCCGAGATAGCTCCTGGACCGGGCATGCCTGCGACCAGCCAAGAGTACAAAGAAGTCAGCCAAAACTCCCCGATATGCACCAATACACCTGGCTTATGCATTGCTAGGGATAAACACAGGCCTTCATGCACTTTAGGCAGACACTCGACCCCAGCCCCACAAAGATGCTTTGGCAAAGTGGATCTTCTGCATGGAACAGCTTATGAAGTAGCCACAGTCAGCATTAAGGATCTGGTGATCAGGGCAGCAACACACAATACCAAAGGAAAATGAAGATTGTTGTTCTTGGCAGCTAGCCTGGGCAGGAACCCAGAAGACAACAGAGGACCTGTGGGGTCTACAGTGCACACCTTTCAACCCAGCATTCAGAAGGCAGAGGCAGACAGATCTCTATGAGGCCTGCTTGGTCTACATAGCAAATTCCAGGCTAGCCTGGGCTATGTAGTGAGGCTCTGTCTCAATAAAAAAAAAATAACCAAATTTAACAAGTTGTAAAGATAAGTGAATACAAAAGTAGAGGGAAGCACAGATCATTGACTTAGCAACTGAGGTGCTTAAAAATGAAGGTTTAAGTGGAAGCAGGGACCGTTGTCAGCTTAGAACTCTATCCAGAGTGAAGAGGGATCTAGTGTCTTGCAGGAATGTACGGGACAGGCCTGTCACAGGCTGTGTATACAGTGCAGGACAGGAGCATACTGACACACGGAAGAGCTCAGGACCCCAGACCCAGAGCTATTGGGTCCCAAGATACCTAGTGTTTGGGCCTGGGGACTACAAGTAGCCAATGGAGCTTTAGCTAAGATCTGCCACTTTTCAAGGGTTTGTATTTGGTTGGTGACTTGCTGCTCAGTACCTCCTGCTTGCTCTTTAAAGGCCATATACTACTCCTCCCTCTCTATAGAAAGGTCATCTCCGTTGAAGCCCTGTGGTGGGAAAGCAGAGCACTTATGGAAACTTGCTTGTCTTTTGTGTGAGTCCAAGTTTGTCAAAAGCTTTGGTTCCAACATGTTCCAGCTTCTCAGAGAGGAAACCCAGAACAAGACACAAGCACAGTCGTGCCAGGCATGTGCAGACACTGGCTTTCCACACACTTTTCCAATAAGGGAAGTCCTGTTTGTCAGGACTCTGGCTCACCTCCAGGACAAGGGAGCCCACATCTAAGGCAGGCAACAGACGCATTATTAGTTTCTAGTCTTTGGTTTTGTGGGGCTTTGATTATGACTAGGTGATGCAGTGGACTTCCTCAGCTGGCTTTCAGAGTGTGAGTACCAAGCCCCCTCCATCGCTGACAAGAACATGCTGCAGACTGCTCAGCTGCTGGCAGCCACTCTTCCCTTCCCCCACCTGGCCCAAGAGTGTCATCTTTCAGAAAGAATGAACTTGGAAGTTCATTTCACACAATGCACACACACACTCAAGAGATTTCTTTTTTCAGTATTTGTTGAAGGAAGCAATGTCTTCATGACTAAAATGTGGTTTCTTAGTTCTGAAATTATTGTCTCTAAAGATCCGTGTGTACTCTCCCAAATTAACTTCTCAGGAATATTGCAGAGAGCAATATTCTGGACATAGCGTCGCCAGCATGAGTACCTCGGATCTAAAACCTCTGTACTCACCTCCCATGGCCTGATACACTTTTCAGAGTCCTCTCCTGGGCATGCCTTGAAGGTGTGCTTAAATCCCTCTGCATGATCTCACTCTTACATCCAGTTAAGGAAGGAATACCTAAAGAATACAATACTAGCCAGACAGTGGTGGCGCACGCCTTTAATCCCAGCACTTGGGAGGCAGAGGCAGGTGGATTTCTGAGTTTGAGGCCAGCTTGGTCTACAGAGCGAGTTCCAGGACAGCCAGGGCTACACAGAGAAACCCTGTCTCAAAAACAAACAAACAAACAAAAAGAATATGATACTAATTTCATAGGTGAGTCAGCCACTAGGTTAGAAGAATGAGAAGAAACGTAGGCAGCTTAGCTGGGGAAATGAAAACCCAAAACGAAGAGAAGGCTGGGGGAACAGAGAACAGAAGGCAACAGAACTTCGTTCAAGGGAAAATCTGTTTTATTAGGGGCTGTAGACAGAAAATAAAATCAACAATCTATGGAAAGTGCATCTTGTTTTTAAGTCTCATAAATCTGTACAGATGATTAGAATAGATGAAGGCTAGGCTGCATCTGAGAAGACGAGGCTCCAGCTCAGTGAGCACAGAGCTCCGCCCTCCAACAGTCACTACCTTGCCATTACCCTCTGTGACAGGTGGTCTTCCATTGCCTGAGGAAGCTAGTCCAAGGTATCAAATCAATGGTCACTGGGGACTGGAGCTAAAGCCACATAAAGATGTGGCCTTTCTCTCAGGCCACAAACAAGAATGTGCCCCACTGTTCTGATGCCAAACACCAGTGGCCCTAGCTTCTGGGTGTCCAATTTCCTGTATCCAGTAGATGAAGCTAAGGCAGACAGACCCCACTGTCTTTCTGGCCATAATGGGCCTGCAACTGATGAGTCCTGCTGTGTACGCTGCCCACAGCTGTTATCTAATGGTGACTAACATAGGGAACCGGAAGGGGATGAGAACACACACATCAGCTGTCAGGTGAGAGCAACGCGGGACTGCACTGCAATCCAGAGGCGATGGGCAAGGCAGTTAGTTCAAGTGTGAAAGCCTTCTAGAAACAACAGAAAAACGCAGGCACACAGGCATCTAGTGATAGGAATCATCTAGTTGGCTGAACAAAACCGTATATACTTCCAGCCATTTCTAATCTAAGTAGCTATTTTTTTTTTTTCTCTTAAAAATACTAGGGACCAGACCCAGGACCTCAAGCATGCTACGCAAGTACTCCACCACTGAGCTACAGCTCTAGCCTTCAGTGAATTTTAAAACGAGGCTGGATACTTTTTTGTACGTTGTCTCCTACCTATGAGCTAGCTCTGCTACTTCAGGCCTGCAACATGATTCCCATTTCCCACACAAAGGTCCCTGAGCCCAGCAGTGGGGGTGCTCCAGGGACACAGTTGGTTAGTGCACAGTCCTTCGGTGGTCATCAGCAGTGAGGTTCAAGTATAGAGTGGGTTCAGGTAGAAATAAGGACACAGAGGATCTGCCTTGCCTCATGACAAAAATGGGTGGGGGTGCAGCAAAAACAAGAATTATATTTACAGGTACTCTGCTTTAAAAAAAAAAATCAAATTATAAAATGCATCACCTGTCATTATTATATCAACATAAAAGGCATTTCAAACAAAGTTTGGCTTTGACAATCCTGATGAAATTTCTGAGAGTCTGCCATATATGAATACATAAATATGTGCATGTATTTTTACAGCAATCCCAGAAGAATGAAGACTTTTTTGAAGCCCTTGGGCCCCATCCCCTTCCAATTCAGCTGCCTCTATGCTCCAAATATCAGGAATCTTGAGAGCTGCCAATGTTCAGTCACCTTCACCCTGGCCTCCTTTCTAAGTCTGTCCCCAGGGTAGAAATGTGGAGATCTGCCTTAGCTTTGATGCTGAAGAAAAAAAAAGAAGAAGAAAAAGTTACACAGCCATCGAGTCCCAAGAATCAAGTTTATCTTCACACATTCAAATAAAGCGGTGATGGAATATTTATGTGTGACCCAGATAGCAAGTCTACTCAGAAATTATTAATATTTTACTACATACAGAAAATGCAGCCACACACTGACCACAGGATCCATTTGGAAGCCAGAACCTTACTTCCCTGACTTGTGGCTTGTTGTCTATAAGTATGCACAATTTAAAGTGATAAGGGAAATACTTAAGTGCTACGCCTGCCGCCAGCCTCTGCCCTCACAGACACCCACTGTTCTAAATTCAAAATGGCAAGATTCAGGTGGTACTTTGTCGCACTCCACACTGAGTCAGAGCAGTTAGGAGAAGTGAAGGTTACATATTTCTGGAGTTCACACGATTACAAACTGTAAAAGCAAGGCTGCAAACAGTGGTGACCTGGAGTCAACAGATTCCTTCCAGGTGCTCTAGCACCTTTGGTAAATATAAATGTGGCTTTAGAAAACTTTTAAGGAGGGTGTGAAGAAATCACTGACTGTCACCTTGTGTTTGAATGGATTCCCTTAACACTGAGCAGTGAGAGTGAATCAACTTGAAAGTCTTTTTAGTAATCAAGAGATTTCAAGGTATGACCGAATTCCTAGCTAAGCCAAAAACCCTCAGCAAAGATAAAATACAAATCTTTCTACTCAAGGGGGATACAGTGTGACCAAGAAACCACCTGCATGTGGTCCAGGGAGGTATCCCTGAGCCACCTCACTTAGATTTTTTTTCTTTTTAAAAATTAATTATCTCATGTGTAGGAATTATGGGCTGTCCAGGTAGTCAGCTGTCTCTATAATTGCTTAAGTTTTGGAAGCTGTGTTTGATGCCTCCTATATACTCAGGCAATATTTAATTTGTTCTCGGAGTTCTGACAGGGTTGAAGACTAGTTATAGTCTCATAATCAAACTCAAGTTGTTTCAGCATTGAGAGAGAGGTTATAGAGTGGAAGACAGTTTTCAGATGGTGTCACAGGCTAAAAATCTAAGCATAATTCAGGGATAGAATTATAAATCTTTAAGTTAGGAATGATGGCAGGGTACTTTATCTAACTGACATAGATGGTGAACTGGATGTTAAGTGTATATTATACTTTGTAATTTACATGATTGTTATAGTTTTGTTTGTGTCTGAGAGAAGAGTTTTTTAAAAATTGGACAGAAAAGGTGAGATGTAGGGGGTGGTTCTGATGCTAAGGTCCTGTTCCCCAATTGGTTCTTGATCAATCAATAAAAATGCTAGCAGCCAATGAGCTGGGCAGAATAGGCAGGACTTCCAGTTCTCACGCAGGCAGGCTAGCAGACACAGGAGAAGAGAAAGAGATTTGCCATACTTTGGAGGGAGAAAAGACCACCAGTCATGTGAGATCTAGGGTGGAGTGACCACTGGCCACTTCCCCTACTGGGCCTAGGGTGGCAGGTGGGAGGTTAGAAACATAACTAAGCTGAGGGCAGATTTAGGGTGCTGAGCTGGGACTAAAGGTAACTGAGCAACTGAAGCTGAGGGCAGATTTAGGGTGCTCAGCTGGGAGTGAAAAGAAGGGTGTGCTAGCTGAGGAAGGCTTAGAAGAGCCCGGCCATTGAGCTAAAGCTATACAAAAATAAACTAACGTGTACATGTATCTTTCATTCACGGATCTCAGGAACCTGGGCTGGGCTGGTAGCTCAGTCCACCCAGAGCTTAAACAAAAACTACACACAACACTCATGTATATAGGTATTCTGTCTGCGTGTATGACCGCACTAAGTGTATGCCTGGTGCCTGAGGAGGTCCCAGGAAAGGGAGTTAGATGCCCCAGGATTAGGGTTATAGATTGTGAGACACCATGTGGGTGCTGGGAATTGAACCAGGATCCTCTGGAAGAGCAATTAGTGCCCTTAACCACTGAGCCACCTCTCCAGCCCTTCAAGAGTTTCAACTGGACAGACTCAGACCACTGTCCTTTCCACACGGGGTTGTCAGTTGACTCACCTATCCTGGACTCTGGACTACAAGCCTGGCCCATAGGGTCAGAACCGTTTTTTGTTTTTTTTTTCTCCTCTCTCCCTTGACAGGATTTCCATAGTCTAGTCTCCAACTGTCTAGGTGGCCAAGGATGACCTTGAGCTCCTGATCTTCCTGCCTCTCTACCTGGAGTGCCAAGATTAAAGGTGTGGACCCCCTTGTCTGTTTATGGCTTTCATAAAAACATGGCCTCAGAGCTGGCTGAAGCTGCAAAAGAGTACAGAAGACCTTGTGGCGTGTGGGCACACCTGCTCTTCTGATTTTCACTGTTCCTTGTGGTCAATTTCATACTGATGTTTTCCTCATGGGATACAGATGTTCTCAGGAGAAGGAGCAAATTATGACGTTAGTGACTTCTTTGAATCAACAATGAAAGCTTCTTAGTCAATCAGTGCTCTTTTTTTTTTTCCTGTTTTTTGTTTGCTTTTTTTGAGAGATGGTCTCTATGTCACCCTATCTGAAACTAAATATGTAGAACTGCCTCATTCAAACTCACAGAAATTCATCTGCCTGTCTCCAGAGTGCAGGGATTAAAGGCGTGGCCACCACACCCGGCTATTCTTGATTGACTCAGTGGGCACTGTAGTGCCACCCTTCCTGAGTTAGCTGACTAAGTTAGCTGACGCAGTCACTGCTCCTGCAGCAGCCACATTGGTTGCAGGCTGCAGGTGAGCACTGGGTGGCACTTAGATCGCCAAGGCTGTTTGCTCATTATGCTTGTGCTGCTGAATTCCCCCTTTCAGAAGAGAGTACACACTCCTTCCAACTACTGACCAAATCCCACCTGTCACACTCATTCCTCTGACTAAAAAGAAAGAGTTGGACAGAGATACACCTGCCCAAAAGCTGCAGGAGGGTAAAATGTATTTTTAAAACTTTACTCCAGAGAGCTTATGTCTAAGTCATCATCATCGCCTGGTCTTCAGGTGCCAACGATGTTGAGCCATTCATTTCCATATGCCAGCTAATTCTTAAACCCAACTATACTCTAATTTTAGAGGATCAGTTTTGGCTGGCACGATGACAGGGCTTTTAGGTTTCTGGCCTTGTACTCTTCAGCTTCACCTGACATGAAAGGAAGGACAAACTCTCTGCAGCTGACTCATAAACCAGTGTGTGGGTGACTCGTTCTCAAGAACAGCTTTCTAACAGGAGTTTGCTTTGTTGCGGGTACTAGGAGGTACCAGACCTAGGTTAGCACTGTCATGGAGACAACATCCCAAGTCTCCTGGAAGAATCTCTTGTTGTTTACACTTATTTATTTCTCTTTGTGTGCTCATGGATGTGAGCACAGCATATGTGTAGAGGTTAGCAGATAACTTTCAGGAGCTGACTTTCAGGAGTTGGTTCTCTCTTTCCGCTATGTGTTCCAAGGCTTGATCTCAGGTCTTGAAGCTTGCCAGCAAACACCTCTATCTGGCCCAGACATCTCAATGGCCCAAGACCAGCACCTGTGACTTGGGGCAGAAGACAAAGGTGGAAGAGCTCCTACTTTGTCTCCACACGCTGGCTCTTTCAAAGCCCTGGAGCGTAAGTGCCAATACATTTGCACAAGTATGACTTCCCTATATGAGCACAGCTCCACTCTTTCCATACTACCAGTCTCAGTAAGATGCTGCCCTGTTGTTCTGTGTTACAGTTTACAGGCTCCACACAGATACGTGAGATGTCTCTGGGAAGCTCCAAGACACAGTGGCCTGGGTTCACACTGGCTAGGTCATGTACATCTGCACAAAGCTAAGAATAAGAAGCATGTGATGGATGCCTCCAATGAGATCAAGTTGAAGTTCACTAGCTGCCAGAAAGCCACATTCCACAAATGTGGGGCTTTACCAAGTTTAATGCAAGTAAAATTGAAGACTTGGTGACTGAGAAGTAGGTGATCCACTATGTCTGTGGTGTCAGAGCAGGCCCTGTACTCTTGGCTTCTATGTGGCTACACTATCTCCTGAATCATGCTCAGTAGTAAATCTTATACTCTACCCAAATAAATTTAAAATTTTATGTAAAAGGCTGGATAGAACGAATTTTAGGAAACAAGGGAGCAATTCTGCTGCCTAAAGAGACCAGGACAGATGTGAGAAAAATGTGGGGGGGTGGGGGGGAGTAGGAGGGTATAGCCAGGCCTTACTGTCTAAAGTTCCCTCTGCCTCAGCCTGGCCCCAGGAATCCAGGATCCAGACATAAGACTCTAGGGCAAAGTTCACTGTGGACAAGGCCACAGCCATAAGACTAGGTCCTGAAGACCAGAACACAGCTGTGGTGTGGTATCTGGACATTACCCGACCATATTCCTTATCAGCTAGTCAGTGTCCACACAAGTCTGGTCCAGCTCTGACCTGCTGAGGCAGAGATACCCTGGCATGAGCTACTCTAAAATGAAGTACTTCTAACTTCAGCACCCTAACCAAGATTTTTCTTTTTTTAAATTAGCAAAACAAGCCAAGTCTGGGGGTTTATGCCTATAATCCCAGAACTCAGGAGGAAAAAGAACAAAAAAACAAAAAACCCTAAATGAACAAATAAGCAAAACAGCTGTGGCAAGAGACAGAGATGTGTCACCTAGGCCACCAGGGAGCAGAGAGGACTGCGATCCCAAGGCCTGCCGGGCTAAAGGTTAAAGTGCAGCCTGGGTAAGACTCTGTGAAAAGGGTAAAGAAAAACCGGATACACGGCTCGGGAGAGCATTTGCCTGGCACATACAAGGCTCTATGCTCAACTCTCATTAATACACAAATAATACACACACACCTACACTTCACCTGGGAAAGAGTTTTTCTTCCTTCTAGCCTTTGTTGTTCAACATGACCTCCGTTTCTATCCATTTCCTGTGAACATTCAATTTCGTCTTCCTTTACAGCTGAACAAGATTTTGTTGTGTATATGGACTGCATTTTCATCATCCATGTGCCTACTGATGGGTATCGAGCTGGTTACTGTGAATGGTGCAGCAATAAACATGGCCGTGTAAAATGTCTATGTGATGTTCACTCAGAGTTCTGCAGGAGCAGTATAGCTGGAAAATGTGTTTAGTTTGTTTTTAGGAGCCTCTCTACTGCTTCTTAGCTTTTCCAGTGTTAGGAGCACAGTTCAATCCCAGCGCCAAGAGTGTTGCAGACAAACCAAAGAGATTGAGCCTGTGTGCTACTCCACAGACAGTGCATAATTTATCACACTGACTTGTTATCTAGTTAAGAAAAGGTTTACACCAACTGTGAAGAAATAATGAAAGGACTTAAGACTGCTCAAACCACCGCGACGAGCTGGGCCCCTAGTCTCTACACGTGCACATGTTTCTCACCTTTTTCATTAGTTCACTTCTGGTTGTAAACTGTGGCAGGTCTTCCACTTCAATCCCATCAGCCATTTCCATCACCTTGTCCAGAAGGTCTTTATTGTAACTGCACAATAAAAAGCAGTAAGGTAAAAGCTCGCGAAGACTCACTGTTACTACAGGTTAGTGAGAAAGTGTAGTTAGTAGACTGTAAATGCCACCCCTAGAATACAGAACTGCTTGCTCACCAGTAAGGTCACACTATGCCATCTGAGGTTTAAGCAATGCTCCTGCCTCAGCCTTCTCAGTAGCTGGGATACAGATGCATATATATGAAGTTCTGTAAAGACTGATTTGATACTACAGGGGAAACGTAGGTGCTCAGCATACAAGTTAACAAATAGTTCTTCCTGCCTGTGAGTATAGAACTGGGCTTGAAGAATGCCAATATAGTAGATGTTTCAAGAGTTACAAAAACAGGGGCAGGAGACATGGCTCAGCAGCTAAGAGAGCACTTGAGACTCTTACAGAGGACCTGAGTTCAGTTCCTACATGGCTGTTAATTTCAGGTCTCAGAGACCTGACAACTTTTTCTGGCCTCTGAGGATACTGGATACACATGTGTTACATATCCATACACATAAAATAAAAATATAAGTCTTTTTTAAAAAAATTACAAAAACAGGAGTTTGGAAAAATAACTTGGCAGTTAAGAGCACTTAATCTCAGTTTCAATTCCCAGCATCCACATCAAGTGGCTCACAACCACCTGCAACTTCCATTCCAGGTAATCCAATGCAGTCTTCTGGTCTTCAATGGCATCAGACACTCATATGGTGCAGACATATGTAGACAAAATGCCCATACATATGGAACTTAAAATAGGTTTAAATAAAAAAAAAACTAAATTAAAATTACAGAAACAGGAGCGCCGTATACTTGGTGGCACATATTCATGGATGAGATCTGAGGGCCAAAAATTTGATTTTAAAACACATAGAACGTTGGTCTCATGAAAATAACACAATGTGTTCCTTTTGTTCAGTTCTCAGTCATTTGTCTGAGCTTGGATCCTGTAAACTGGGATTTTGAAGGGCACCTAGGAGGTAGAAGGGAGAATGGGCCTGTGTGTGTGATGGGTGTGTCTGGCTCAACATCCCCACATCCTGTTCTGACAAATATCCTAAGATCTGAAACCCAGGAGCTTCAGCACTGGGGGTGAGGCCCGGTGATAGAGTACTTATTTAGGATGTGTAAGGGCCTGGGTGTCATGCCTAGCACAGAAACCAAAAAGTAAACCAAGTGGTTTGGCCTAGAGGGGTCATGAGACCAGCTAGACACTACAAAAATCAGGTCTGAGTGAGGTTATCTTGTTCTAACACAACCTCAGGAAACTCTAGAAGCCTATAAGAGTTTGGAGACGCATGTCTCTTAGGTGCTTAGGTGGATGGGGTTCTAGGATTACCTGGGCTACATAATAAACTGAAGGCCAGTGTCAGTTATAAAGGAAGACTGCTTTAAAAATTAAAAATCACGAGGGAGTATTAAAAACTTGGTGCTTTTTCCAGGTGGAATATCTCAAGGCCAAGCTCTTGTCTTCCTGGTGTGACTGAAATGGCTGGGGAGAGCGGGGTGTTGGGACAGCAACAAGAAAGCATGGGTTACTTTCATAAGAGGGAAGCCAAGAGAAAGGGGAAGAAAGATTACATCCTGTCTTAGTGTGAAACCCTAACGGGGGATCCTCTTGCTAGGTGGCTTCATCTAGAGCAGGAGCCTGCACTTTTGTCATGTGGGTGATAGGAGCTAAAGGCCTTCAAACACACTCTGAAAAGGAAACCCTCTGGGCCAATAAACACTAATAAAAATGACCATTGCAATACAGCCGCCTTAGAGCACACCTGCACTGCACTCTATCATTTAGCTGCTGTAGTCATCACAATCACTCATTGACAAGAGGAAAGCGAGGCTCAGGGAAGAGAGAGAGCTTTCCCGAGGAAATGCTAAGAGGGGATCTGTAGGAGGCTGGAGCCAGGTTCAGCGTGGAGCAGTGTATATGCCCAAGCTGAGGGTTAGCAGATGGGGACAAGGTCAGCCAGCCGTCGGGGGTCCGCACCTGCAACCCAGGAAGAGGTGGTTGGCCCAGACCATGGATAAGGACAGCAGCTGGTCCAGGCGGCCGCCGCCGTCGGGTGGGTCTCGGTAGTCAGGCAGGTGGCGCAGGATGAACTCCATGCGCGCTTTCCATTGCTTCTCGCTCTCCGAGTAGGAACGGAACTGCTCGGCGAAGTCGGCGGCCTGCCGCACGCTGGAAACTAGCTTCTCCACCGCGGAGGTGGCCTCGCCACCCACCATGGCTCCCGCTGCCGCAGCCGCTGCCGCAGCCCAGGATCGCACCAGCCCGCCGCTTTCCCGACACGCCCCGCGTCGCGGCTAGAGCGACCGCGGCTGAGCGCAAGTGCTCTGGAGGACTTATCTGGAGCGCCCTCGCGGGGCACGGAGGTCTAGTGCGACCCACCGCGTGTTCCAAGAGCTGGGGATCTTGAGGCCCTCCAGCCTAGAGCTGGCAGCTGGGTGTTTGTTGGGGCTCTGCAGTGCCCTTTTTTGCCCTGGAATGTTCCCCGGGCATCTGTCTATCCTCAGCCACAGCTGAGGCTTGCCGTACGTTCTGTGAATCTCTTTGGGAAGTGAGGGCCTCTCTTTTATGGATCCACTGTGGTCTCAACAGCTTCACTGAGGTTGGTCTTTCTGTATTCATCATCCAATCAGTACCTCCAAGGCATTTTGTTCGGTGCCCAGGGTGCCCCGCTCTAAAGAACTTTGTGAGGGAGGTAGACATTAGGGAAAGAATTGCCCAAATAAATAGGACGTTGACAAGTCATAACATTCAGAATGCCACAAAGCTGAAGAAACAAGGGACCACTCCAGTCTTGGAGGTGTGGAAATGGTGGTGGGCAACTGAAGACCACTTAAGTTCAACCTCTTGGACCCTCATGATGGAAGGAGAAAACCAACTCCTGAAAATTGTCCTCTGACTTCTACATGCAAGTTGTGGTACTCTGATGCACACACACACACACACACACACACACATCAAATAAATAAATGTAAAAATACAAAATGTAAAGTTGGGTCAGAAGAAAGTCTTGAATTCAGAATCTCCAGTTCTAGTGAAGGTCTTAAGTGTTGAGTGGGCTTCAAGGTAAGTGTTAATTATATACTGTTTGCTATAGCAGATCTTCCCCCTCCCCTGCGGTCTTACACTATGTAGCCCAAGCTGTCCTACAACTGCTTGCCTCCCTTCTAAAGCTTCTACTGCAGTGTTAGGATCCCAGCAGGTAGAAATGCAATCCAGTCTGCAAATGCCACAGCAGTAAGGACTAACAACATGCTGAGTGACATCCATTTTACCTCAGGAAGACATGGTACTGACACTCCGGCATGGAACATCTGAACCAAACATGAGAATCCAAAGACAGAAACAGCTTTTCCTCAGCAGTCAACACGTTAACTGGATAATGGCAGCTAGAGCTGTCCCCAGAATGCAGATGGCATGCTCTGACAGGCTTATTGCAGTGGTAGGTTCCCAAGTGAACCCCTGGACGCCCAGAGTCAAGGTTCCTGGTAATTCCTGGTAATTCTAGCTTCAGCTGCCCAGACTCTGAGACCATTTGATGTGCCAGGCATAGTGACAGACACCTTTTGCTCCAGCTACTCCATATGTCAAGGCAGGAGAATTATTTGAGCCTTGAAGTTTGCTGCCATCCTTATCATCAGAGAAAGACACTTGTCTCTTCAAAACACTTCTGAGGCTTCATTGAACTACATCCTTGGTCCCTTGATTGTAATTGCTTTTTTTTTTTTTTAATATTTATTTATTTCATATATGTGGGTACACTGTAGCTGTCTTCAGACACACCAGAAGAGGGCATTGGATCTCATTACAGATGGTTGTGAGCCTGTGGTTGCTGGGAATTGAACTCAGGACATCTGGAAGATCAGTCAGTGCTTTTAACCGCTGAGCCATCTCTCCAGCCCCCTTGACTGTATACTGCAGTCAAGGTTGGTCCAGAAATGAGACACCAGAGATACACTGATTTTCAGCTACTATGACTTCAAATTCATCTGCATTAAATCTGTTGTTTGAGATGTAGATCTTCTGGTGGCCAGTGAACTTGAACTTGGCCTTTCCCAGCCCCTCAAACACATGTTCCTTATTTTGCATCTTGAAGCAGATAGACATGATGACCTGACTTGTGTGGACCTGGCCACTGTGTTCTGGGGGTTGTTAAAGGCAGTGAGTGGCCTTACAGGGCTGCAGCCTCGAGTACGG
This sequence comes from Rhynchomys soricoides, assembly GCA_019843965.1. NCBI lineage: Eukaryota > Metazoa > Chordata > Mammalia > Rodentia > Muridae > Rhynchomys > Rhynchomys soricoides. Next base: position 5,821,771 of record JADRCH010000121.1, read on the forward strand.
ATGGCTGAGCTCAGAGACAAGCATATCCATCAAAAACTCTATCGAAGGTCCCTCGGGACAATCCGAACAAGGTACAGGCTGCACCTCCTAAGGAGGCTGTTGCTTGCAGCCATTGCATCTAGGGCTCCATGAGGAAAGAATCCTGGTTTTTTTTTTTGTTTGTTTGTTTGTTTTTGGTGCAAAGGTAGTGTGATGGTTTGTACATGTTCAGACCAGGGAGTGGCACCATTAGAAGATGTGGCCCTGTTGGAGTGGGTGTGTCACTGTGGGTATGGGCTTTAAGACCCTCACCTTAGCTTCCTGGAAGCCAGTATTCAGCTAGCAGCCTTCAGATGAAGATGTAGAACTCTCAGCTCCTCCTGCACCATGCCTGCCTGGAAACTGCCATGTTCCTGCCTTGATGATAATGGACTGAACCTCTGAACCTGTAAGCGAGCCCCAATTAAATGTTGTCCTTATAAGAGTTGCCTTGGTCATGGTGTCTGTTCATAGCAGTGAAACCCTAACTAAGACAGGTAGTGTGTTTTTAGGTCCCATGAGCCATGAGACTTACATACATTTTCTTTCTTTCTTTTTTTTTTTTAAAGATTTTATTTATTTATCTTATGTATATGAGTGCACTGCAACTGTCTTCAGACACCAGAAAAAGGCACTGGATCCCATTACAGATGGTTGTGAGCCACCTTGTGGTTGCTGGGAATTGAACTCAGGACCTCTGGAAGAGCAGACAGGGTCCTTAACCACTGAGCCATTCTCCAGCCCCCTACACACCCATTCCCTACTTCGTTCTTTTTTCTTTATTCCTTATATATCTTTTATACCAAGTGCTTCATTGTCTTTTCTTTTAAATTTAAAACATCTATTTACTCACTGGAATCGGGCCAAGCAGGGAAAGCAGTAAGGTGTCTTTTTCTTACATGATCTTTTTAAGCTCCTTTACATCAATGAACAAAGTAGGCTTAACATGTCACTTAAGACAGTGGAGCATTATCAGTTTTGGAAGAAACATCTTTAGTAACAAACACAAAATCTGGAACCCTCCACAAATTTGCATGTCAGCCTTGCACAGGGGCTGTGCTAATCTTCTCTGTATCATTCTGACTTTAGCAAGTGTGCTGCCCAAGCGAGCACATGGTTGCATGTTCTTTATACTTGAAATTTTAATATTCAAGTATTTAAATCTCAACACTGGGGGTAGAAGCAGGCAGATCTCTGTAAGTTTGAGGCCAGCATGATCTACATATGGGGTTCTAGGCCAGAAAAGGGTTTCTAGGGAGATCCTGTCTCAAAACCAAAACCAAAACCAAACCAAAACCGAAACAAACCCTCCCGATTCCTTTACCTATTTAAATCTAATTTTTATTTTAAGACAGGGTCCTATGTGGCCCGAGCTAGCCTCTAACTCGCTTTGTAGTCAAGGATGGTCTTGAACTTCTGATCCTGCTGCCTCCACCTCCCAAGAGTTAAGACTTTAGATGTATACCGCCACATTTGGCTGTGCGGCATTCCACTGAACTTTGGGCTTTGCTAGCGTAGTTTTTGGTTGGTTGGTTTCCTTTCTTCTTCCTTTTCCCACTCCTTCTCTTTTTCTCCTCCTCTTTCTCCCAAGATTATTTTCTGGAATTGTCTTACAAATTCTTCGGATTGCAAACCTGAGCTAATTCTAGGAGATGTATTAGGAGCTAATCTCTCTCTCAGTCATACTGTTTATTGTTGGGTTTGCCATTTGGTGGCATTTTGTACACAGGTCTCTTCAGAATACAAAATTTTGGACTTCTTTTTTTTATTTTAAGAATGTTGTGTGTATGGGTGTTTGTTTGTATGCATGTCTATGTACCTCATGCATGCCTGGGGCAGAAGTGGGAGTCAGATCCCTGAAGCTAGAGTTCTAGACAGTTTTGAGCTGACACACTGGGAATTGAACCTGGGTCCTCTGTAAGAACAAATACCTTTAACTGCTGACCATACAATTAAAAAAAAAAAAAAGACTTATTACCAAATGTAGTATACACCATTAATCCCAGCACTCAGGAGGCAGAGGCACATACATCTCTGTGAGTTTTAAGCTGGCCTACTCTACATAGTGACTTACATGACAGCTAAGGCTACATACTGAGACCCTGCCTCAAAATAAAATAAATGCATTTGTTTATTTTTATGTGCATGGGTGTTTTACCTGCACAAATGTAAGTGTACTACCTGCCAAGCGTAGTGCCTGTGGAAGCCTTCTGGCATTAGGTTCCCTGGAACTGGCATTACAGGCAGTCTGAGTCACCATGTGGGTTATGGAGACTGAACCTGGGTCCTTTGAGAGAGCAGCCAGTGCCAAACATTCTCTCCACAGCCCCGTGCTATTTTGTTTTGTCTTAGAGAAAAGGTCTTAGAATATAACCTTTGCTAAACTGGAACTTGCTGTGTGCTGTGTAGACCAGGCTGGCCTTGAACTCATTTCAGTCTCTCTATGTCTGCCTCCTCAGGTCTGGGATTGCAGGTAGGAAACACCATGACTGGCTCTTTGTTGTTATTGTCATTGTTTGAGGACAGCAGCTCCTATAACCTAGGTTGGTCTCAAACCTACTATGTACCTGTTGACCTTGAACTTCTAAATCCTCCTGCCTCAGCTTCTCACATGCCATGATTACAGAAAAAAAAATTTTTTTTTGAGTTTTGTTTCTTTTTGGGACAAGGTCTCACTACATAGCCCCGGGTGACCTGGAACTCACTATGTAGATGAGGCTGCCCTTAGACTCATAGACACCCCCCCCACACACACACACACACTTCTGCTTACTGAGTGCTGGTATATAGCTGTCACACTTGAAGGTATATAGTTGTCAACACTCATGTTGGTATGTAGCTGTCACACTTGAAGGTACATTGACTATAAGGAATCTTTGGCCCATATTTTCCTTCCTGTGAATGTCTTATAGGTGTTGGCCTACTGCACTGCTCCTGGCAGAAATCGATGCTGGCTGCTAACTCCCTTTGCTCTACCTGGATGGAAATTGTTGAGTAGATGATATAAAGATCTCCTAATGTGTAAACTCCCATGCCTTTGAATGTCCAAAGCCTGGGGACTGAAATGGCAAGCCCAGAGCTCCAAATCATGATATTCCAGGGGCCTATTGCTCCAGGCTTCAGCAGCCAGAGACTCTTCAGGTTGGAGGCTTACTGAGCTGGCTTTAATTACCAGCGGCACTGGCATATGGCTGCTATCGTAACCCTTGGCTGCCAACAATGAGCAGGAGCAGCGGGCAGCAACATTCGGTAGTAAGCAGCACCTGTTAGAGTGACAGCTCTGGTCCTAGGATCCTCAGCTTCCACAGTGGCTCCTGTTTCCCAGCTCAAGCCTAGCATGCATTCTTGGGCCTTAAGGCTCAGCAGCTATATGGAAGTTTTACAGTGATTGGGGCTTACAGTTCCTCACCTTCCGGTATTCATAGTCTCTGTCATGTTTGTAACTTCTGCTCCCCACCCAGCGCTTTCTGTGACTCTTCAGCTGCCCTCTAACCACTACTGTGACTGCCACTGCAGAGGCTGCCACCTTCACAGCTGCTGCTGTCATGTGGCTGTCATCACAGCCTCCCAGCTCAGCTTGCTCCACTAATGAGAAAAATCAAAAGTGAGGAAGGCCATAAGATGGCTCCAAAGATAAAGTGGCTTGCCCTGAGGGTCTGGCTTCTTGAGTTTGATCCCCAGAATTCATGTAAAGGTAGAAGGAAAGAACCAATTCTACAGAGTTGTCCTCTGACTTCCACATGCACATGCATGCACACTCATGAACACACACATATTAAATTTGTTTAAAGTTTAAAAAGAGAAGTAATAGACTGGATGGGTGGCACACACCTTTAATCCCAGCACTTGGGAGGCAGAGGCAAGTGGATCTCTGTGAGTTCAAGGCCAGCCTGGTCTACATAGTTAGTTCCAGGACAGCCAGAGCTACATAGTGAGACCCTTTCTCAAAAACCAAAGAAACAAACAAACAAGCAATATAAAAAATAGAGAAAAAGCCTTTTAATAGACCTAATGTCACAACACCAGGGGGCAGCACAGTAGGGTGTCTCTTGACTTACTCAAAAGTACACTGAACAGCCTGTTTTTACTGCCAGAAGTGGGTAGACAAGGGTGTTTGCACTCTGGCATAATCCTTCATGCAAACGAAAGACTGTATTTCCACCAGTCACAGCGCAGTCCATTCAGATGAAAGATCATGTCTGTACCAATCACAAGCCCTCTTCTGGGCCACTACAGAAAGCATTGACCCTCTAGGAAAGCATTGACCCTCAGCCTGGGTAAAAACAACTGAGAATTCACCAAGACTTGCCGTGGCAAGGAGTCTGGCTCAAGCTATCTGAAACAGAAGTATCTGGAACAGTGCCTTAGGAAGGAGCTGGAGCAGTGCTTTGGCAGCAAGCAGCTGTGGTTACAGCGTAGCTTTCTCAAGACATCCGTGAAGTGTTCAAAGCAGCCTGCTGGCATGAAGGTTGTCCAGCTGCCTGCCAAATAGGGGCTGCTTGGCTATCGAGCCTGGGCTCAGGGCAGCCTGGGCAGAAGGGAAGCTTCTAACAGTTGTCAATTAGAGAGTCAAATCGCCCTGACCATAAACATCTTATTGAAACAAAGATGAAAGAAAGAAAGAGAGAAAGGGGGGGGGGGAGGGGCGAAGGGAGAAAGAGAGAAAGAAAAGAAAGAAGAGAGGGAAAGGCATTTAAAAGAGAGCTAATAATGAAGGCCTATCATTACCAATAACAGGACTTCAGTTAACAGTATGCAATGGGGGCTGGAGAGATGGCTCAGCAGTTAAGAGCACTGACTGTTCTTCCAGAGGTTCTGAGTTCAATTCCCAGCAACCACATGGTGGCTCACAACCATCTGTAATGGGATCAGGTGCCCTCTTCTGGTGTGTCTGAAGACAGCTACAGTGTACTCATACATATAAAATAAATATTTAAAAAAAACAGTATGCAATGGTCCTAGCAATATTCAACTCCTGCCCTGCTGTGATGCCCTGGGAAAGATGGGTTCCTCTGATCTCCTTGAGCTAGCAAGAACTGTCTGTTGTTCATGAAGGATGCTGTTGGTTAATTTTCTTAGCCTTATGGTCAAAATAGTCATCAGAACCAGCTAGGAAAAAAAGGTTTATTTTGGCTCATGGTTCCAGAGAGCCACCGATCGTCCATTATGCCAGAGAAAGCCAAACATAACACATGGGTTCTTGGCTTGCGGTGGCAACTTATGGTAGTTGTGGTGGTGGTTGCCTTTCACATCTTAGCAATCAAGAAACAAAGAGCTCAGGGCAGAGCCAGAAGCTAATGAAACCTTCAAAGGTCTACCTCTAGTGAACTGCTTCTTTCAGCGAGACGTAATTTCTTATAGTCTCTGCAACCTTCAAAAGAGGGTCAGCAGCTAGAAACAAAGAAGCACAGGCTGGCCCTATGCCCAACCCATAGTACTGGAGGAAATAAATAATGATAATAATGATGATGATAACAGAAATAATGGAAACTACCACTACCAGCAGCAGCAGCAGCACCACTACCACCACCACCATCAACACCATTATTGAGACTTCTATGGCTCATAGTTTCAACGATATTTCCATGGACATGTAGTGGGTGTTTTCCTCCTGACAAATTTGGTTTCTCTCCAACTCAAGGGAGGGTGTACACTTTCAAAGGTTTTACTATGTTTTGACAAATCCCACATCAGAACCCTGATACCAGGGTTTCTGTATCTCTGGACTGCAGTGTCCCCTTTAATGCTGGTGAATGGTAACAGTCTTACATTCTTGATTGTCCAGGGCTGTCAAGCTCTCTCGAGCAGCCTGTCTTCTCTTTGTGGTCCAGAGTTTCCAACATGGAAATGTGAGGACAGCTCATTTTTATCTACGCCCAGCACTTTCCACTCTTCTGTTTTCTGTTCTTTTGCTTGTGTGTCTTAGTTGTTTGGGGATGGTTTTCCTTTTAATTTAATTCCTTTAATTTTTTATTTTAATTTTGTTGTTTTGACTTTTTTGAGACAGATTCCGTTTTAGATAGCGCTATTACTGTGATAAAACACCATGACCAAAGGCAAGTTGGGAGGAAAGGGCCTACCGGCTCACACTTGCAAATCGCTGTTCATCACCAAAGAAAGTCAGGACAGGAACTCATAGAGGGCAGGAACCTGGAGGCAGGAGCTGATGCAGAGGCCATGGAGGGGTGCTGCTTACTTGCTTGCTCTCCATGGCTTGCTCAGCCTGCTTTTTCTCTCTCTCTCTCTTTCTTTCTTTCTTTCCTTTCTTTCAAAGATTTATTTTTAATTTTATCTGCATTGGTGGTTTACCTGCATGTATGTCTGTGTGAGGGTGTCAGATCCTCTGGAACTTGAGTTCCAGACAGTTGTGAGCTGATATGTGGATGCTGGGAATTGAACCCAGGTCCTCTGGAAAAGCAGCCAGTGCTCTTAACTGCTGAGCCATCTCTCCAGCCAGTGTGCTTTCTTATAGAACCCAGGATGTCCAGCTCAGGGATGTAGCTCAGGATGACTTGAGCTCATGATCCTCCTGCCTCCACCTCCCAACCACTAGAATGAAGTGTGAGCCACCATGACTGCTGGTTTGGGTTTTGAGGCAAGGTTGACTAGGTAGCTGTCTCGGTCACCGTTCTATTGTAGTGAGGAGACACCATAGCCAAGGAAACTCTTATAAAGAAAAGCATGGGATTGGGGTTGGCTTACAGTTTCAGAAGTGTAGTCCATTATCATCATGGCAGGGGAAATGACAGCTCAGCACTTACAGCACTGAAATAGTAGCTCTCTCTATGTCTTGATCCACAATTAGAGAGAAACAGAGAGACAGAGATAGAGACAGAGACACACAGAGACAGATAGAGAGGGAAGGGGGAAGGAGACTGGAATTGACATGGACCCCAGAGTTTCCAGACAAGCTCAGGAAGTAACTTTTATTTGCATGGTCTGTGTCATGTGGTCATATGTCAAGGAGTGGAAAAGCCTACATAAAAGCTGAAAATAAATACACATTATAAATACTAAGTGATGGGCCAGCAAGATGGCTGGGTGCTAAACTGCCTCCATGCATGCTTGGTGACCCAAATTTGATCTCCTAAACTCAAGGAAAATGCAGGGATGCAGTGGTGGGCATCTGTAATCTCAGCGCTCCTATGGTGAGGTAGGAGCAGAGGCAGAGGGATTACATAGGAGCTACTGGGCCAGCTAGCCCAGAATATGCTACGTAATGGCAGAAACAATGAACCATCCTACCTCAACAAGGTGGAAGGCCAAAATGACTCCTGAAAGTTGTTTAATGACTTCAGTATGCATGCCATGGTATTACACACACACACACACACACACACACACACACACACACACACACCACAGACACATACACACCACACACCACATACACACACACACACCACATACACACACACACACACACTCACACATACACACACCACAAACACAGACACACACAGACACACACACAGACACACACACAAACACACACACACCACAGACACACACACACACCACATACACACACCGCAAACACAGACACACACAGACACACATACAAACACACACACACACTACATACACACACACACCACATACAAACACACAGACACACACACCACATACACAGACACACACAGACACACACAAACACACACACTCACACACACACACACACTACATACACAACAAATGAATAAAATTCAAAAATAAACTAAAACAAAAATCAATAAATAAACTAGTTAATTAATTAATTGAAATGGCTATGTGAAGCTGCATCCAGAATCTTGTTTTGGTCTCCAGTTGACTCGCCAGTCCTTGTATCTGTCCAAGAATTCAGATGAGATACACAGAGCACATAAGAGTACATTACAGAGTAAAGTGGGGACCTTGAGGGGTGAGAGTGGGCAATGACGAGTGGCACCATTGTAAAATACAATGCTCTCTCAGTGTGAGAGTGGACAATAGCCAAGGGGACCATTGAGGAGGAAAGCATTTCACAGGATGAGAAGACAAGGACAAGAGAGACCTCATGCAACCTACACTTTAAGGTAGGCTTTATACTCTTTAAGTCTGTCTTAAGATTTATTTTAACAGATGGAGAGGAGCTGGAGAGATAGCTGGGTGGTTAAGAGCACTGACTGCTCTTCTAAAGGTCCTGAGTTCAATTCCCAGCAACCATATGGTAGCTCACAACCATCTGTAATGGGATCTGATGTCCTCTTCTGATGTCTGAAGACAGCTACAGTGTAGTTACATACATAAAATAAATAAAGTGCTCTTAACCTCTGAGCCACCTCTCCAGCTGGGCTTTATACTATTACTTAAAGTTTCTGGAATAAGCAGCTTTTCTGAGGGGTGCTTTCCTGTCTGGGTGATTAACAGCCCCATTTAAATGAAATTTCAAAAAATATATTTTAAAAAATAAATGTGCTCTATTTTATGTGTATGAGAATTTTACCTGCATACATATTTGTGCCTGGTGCCCATATAGACAATGAGAGAACATCAGATCCCCTGGACCTAAAGACAGCTGTGAGCTACCATGTAGCTAGAAGGAATTGAACCCAGGTCCTCTGGGAGAGCAGCACACCCTGTTAACCACTTAGCCATCCTCCAGTTGTAGACTATGGTTATAGCAATGCACAGATATGGAAGGTGTACCACCTCTGTCCACTTCTCCAGCAGCCAGATCCTCTACTGCAGGATTTTTCCAAGGACATAGAAAGCTGGTTTTTAGTTCACTAATGATGATAGCTCTGCCTGCCACATCCTGTAAAACATTGTTTGCTTTCTTATAAGGTGCCATTTTCAGTATCAAATCAGGTGGATATTTGCTTCAGCTTTTGCGAATACAAGCTTAACTGTCTTTCTGTTTCGTTAGACAAGTCTTCCTCCACCAGAACCTTACAACGGTGTTCTTAGTGGCTTCTACTGCTTGCTGTGTTCATCCTGAGGATCACAAAGAGTGAAGCCACTTTACTGTGCTGCTTGCCTGGGGCTATACCCGGGGAACTTCAGACTGGGTGCCTTATTTTAAGCACAGCATTGATGAACTGTAGAACTCAGATGGAGGAGGAAAAGTGGAGCTGGCTTACAAACAGGCAGAGGACCCCAGGAGAGGGGCTGTGAAGGGCTGTTCGTTCTCCATTGCTTTTCAAGACAAGTGTAGGGCTGGCACATGCTCCATGAAGCCAGATTCTGTCTCTTTTTCTACCTTCGTTTCTCTCTCTCTCTCTCTCTCTCTCTCTCTCTCTCTCTCTCTCTCTCCTTTTTTTGTTTGTTTTGTTTTGTTTTTTCAAGATAGGGTTTCTCTGTGTAGCCCTCCTGGAACTCACTCTGTAGACCAGGCTGGCTTCGAACTCAGAAATCCACCTGCCTCTGCCTCCCAAGTGCTGGGATTAAAGGTGTGTGCCACCACTGCCCTGCTTCTCTCTCCCCTTTCTTTCCTTCCTTCCTTTTTTCTTTCTCTCTTTTCTTCCTTCTTTCGTTCATTCTTTATTCCTTCCTTCCTTTCTAGTCATGGTGTGGAAAAGGCCTTCTGCACAGTAAGTTCATGTTCTGTCACCAGCTATTCCCACTAGTAGCTTATGTCTTTATCTTTTCTTTTCCTCAGGGGGTGGGGAAGTTTGGTTGGTTGGTTGGTTTGGTTTTTAGAGATGAGCGTTCTTCTGTAGACTAGGTTGGCCTCAAACTCAGTGATATGCTGGCTTCTTCTTCCTGAGTGTGTGTCACCTTGTCTGGCTTTTGTTTTGTGGCAAAAGTCTCTCCTTGTAGCCATGGCTGGCCTTGAACTCACTATTATTAGAAATGGGTCAGGGTCCAGAGAAAAGGACAACACTACCCAAACGATTTCAGCAAAATGAAGTGTTCTTTCTGCAGGAGCCTGCAGGATGGCACGTAAGCAAGCAAGCATAACTAGAGAGGGCAGAGAGGGCAAGCACAGCTAGGGAAGGTCCTGTTGGGTTTTATTTCTAAAGCAAAGAGTTCTGACAGAGCTCTGCCTCCTAATCTTCATGGTTGGCTAAAGACAATACATTCCACTTTACATTTCCCAAGCTATGTAGCCCAGGTTGGTTTTGAACCAAAGGATAGCCTCCTGTTTCAGTCTCTGTAATACCACTCTGTGGTAAGACCACAGGTGAGCACCCACCCACACCTTGATCTCTCTTTAACAGTGCTCTAAGCAATTAGAGCTGTCTGAAAATACAAAAATAACACCTCCACTGAATTTACCCCATCCCCACCACACAGCACACACACACAGCACACACACACAGCACACACACACACAGCACACACACACAGTACATGCACACAGCACACACACACAGCACACAAACACATAGCACACACACACAGCACACACACACACATAGCACACACACACAGCACACACACACAGCACACACAGTACATGCACACAGCACACACACACAGCACACAAACACACAGCGCACACACACACCCTCAACCCTCCTTCCCCATTAATTCCCTTACTGCCCCATCCCTGGGACGATTCAAATAAAGGGTTAACCTCTAGTTCTGTAATAAATTCATTATAGAAGAAGATAATCTAGGGGGCTGGAGAGAGGTAGCTGCATTGCCAGAGGACCTGGGGTTAGTTCCCAGCACCCCATGGCAGCTCACAACTGTAACTCCAGTTCCAGAGGACCCCACTCTCTCCAAGGTCACTACACACATGTGATTAACACACACACATACATGTAGGCAATTATATACATAAACATTTTTAAAATTAGCTTGGTGGTGGTGGCGCATGCTTTTAATCTCAGCACTCAAGAAGCAGAGGGAGGCAGATCGTTGAGTTCAAGGCCAGCCTGGTCTACAGAGTGCATTCCAGGACAGCCAAGGCTACACAGAGAAACCCTGTCTTGAAAAATAAACCAAAACCAAAATCAAAATCAAAACCAAGTAAATATATAAACAAACAAACAGATAGACAGACAAACCCAGGGAGCTACACAGAGCGTAGTGTAGAAGACAAGCTCTCCGGTGAGGGTAGACAATGGCGAGGTCATCGTGCCAACCCTATTTAGGGAGTATTTACATTTTTGTTAAAGTCTCTAAAATACATAGTTTTCCTGGGAAATACTTTCTTTTCTTTTCCTTTTTCTATCTTTCTTTTCTTTTCCTTTTCTTTTTGTTTTGTTTTGTTTGAGACAAGGTTTCTCTGTGTACCTTTGGCTGTCCCGGAACTCACTCTGTAGACCAGGGTGGCCTCAAACTCACAGAAATCTGCCTGTCTCTGCCTCCTGAGTGCTGGGATTACTGGTGTCTGCCACCACTGCTCAGCAGGGAACATTTTTTTCCTCGGGAGATTAACAGGTCTATTTGCTTTAACTCCTTTTTAGTTAATTAATTAATTGTGTGTGTGTGTGTGTGTGTGTGTGTTGTGGTGTGAATACAGAGTACAAACACTCCAGTGCATACATCTGCCTCAACTCTTATGGGAGGAGACAAAGGTACTTCTTTGTTCTAGACCAGAAAGCCTCCTGCTAGATTTTGATCTCCAATCTTTTGGGCTTTTCAGAATGTCACATCTCCACCCAGAACCAGAGATACAATCCACATGTCCCTGTTAAGACCAGCAAGCAAGTCCTGCTGTTTTAGGCCTCGGGTTCACCAGCAACTGATTGCAAAGAAAGGACCCATCCTAAGACCTCCAAGCTGCTGACAGCTGACTAGCTACCTGGCTCCACATATCCAGGGGGATCATCTGTCTGGAGATGGATCTGGACCCTTACACGTGTCAGACAAGTGCTCCAGCACTGACCCGGATACCCAGCTCCTCTCTCTTGTTGATGGAATGACAGCAGTGGCCCTTGTGGCATTAACTCCTGTTAATATTCCAGCCACAATCCCCAGTCACCATCAGCACATGACCAGGAAGTGTGGTCAGTTTCTGTACAAATCTCCCAGACTGTATTTGCTATAGCGGAACTTTGCAGTTTGTCATTGTCTGTTTGGTCACAGTCCTAACTGTGGGGCTAGTGAGGCATAGACTGCATTTACAGCCCCTGGCGTAGCCAGTGCAGATACAGGAGAAGCACTAGGGGATGCCACTCAGCCACAGGCTGGTCTCTCCAAGTCCATCCCTAGAGCTACCCCAAGCCCCTCCCCAAACAAAACTGCTCATTTCAATTCTTTCTTTCGTTCTTTCTTTTTTCCTTTCTTCCTTCCTTCCTTCCTTCCTTCCTTTCCTTCTTTCCTTCTTTCTTCTTCCTCTCTTTTTGGAGACAAGGTCTTACCATATTGGTCTTACCACACAGACCAGGCTGGCCTCAAACTCACAGATATCTGCCCGCCTCTGCCTCCTGAGTACTGGGATCAAAGTCATTCACCACCAATCTTGGCTCAGTCACATTTAATTTAATTTAATTTAGTTTTACTTTTTTTCAAAAATAGGGTCTCACTGCATAGCTCTGGCCGTCCTGGAACTCACTCTGTAGACCAGGCTGGCCTTGAACTCACAGAGATCATCTTGCCTCTGCCTCCCTAGTGCTGGGATAAAAGGCATGCATCATCATGCTTGGCTCGGTTAATTTAAAGTATGGAACATTTTCACAGATTTCTCTGTATCATTTCAACTTAGGTCTCCATGGTGCTGAAACACAGTTAAACTTGAATTTCAGATAAGCAGTGATAATTTTTTTACCGTAAGTAATATCCCAAGTGTATTTTATCTGGCAATGTTATCCACATTTTCCAGTCAAGATTTAGGCTTTGAAAGAAAGAAAATAAACAGAAACAGAGATGTTGACGTAAAACGTTTCTCACCCCCAAAGGGAATATGAGAGCCAAAACTAAGTGTCTGTGGCCCTGAATGAAGACCTGGGTTTCTCTGAACAACACAGGCCACCACAGGAACTTGTACGTCACAGAACAAAAGAAAGCTGCACATAGAAGCATATATCAAGTATCTTGATGGTCATGGCTTGCAGATGCTATATTTTTGTTTGTTTGTTTGTTTTGTCTTTTTGAGGCAGGGTCTCACTCTGTAGCCCAGACCGGCTCCAACCGACAAGCCTGACTCAGCCTCTCAAGGGCTGGGGTTACAGGCATGAGACACCACATCTGGCCACAGATGTTATCTTGAAGCTACTGGTTTGCTCAGAAAACTTTCCAAACATTTTTACTGGGTAGGCAAAGGGATATTAGGTTAGACGGTGATAGGAGTAATTAAGGGTTCTTAGGACTTCAATAGCCCAAGATAATGTTGGCTCTTCATCTGCAACATTCCAGTTCTTCCCACTGACACAAATTCGAACCCATCAACCTGCCAGGTTGGCTAAGTCCTAAGGTGGGTGTGGCTTCTTCAGAGAACACGAGTTCATACGGACAAGGTCAGCAGCAGAAAACCAAAATTGAGATAATTAATTCACAATCATCTCTTTTTGCTCTTTTTTTCCCCTCTCAGGAAATTCATTGGGAGAAGGGAGATGGGAATTGAACCCAGCACTTTGTGCCCATTAGGCAAGTATTCAACCCCTGAGCTCCAACCCCAGATCTTATTTTATATTAATTTTTAGTTTAAAACTGACATTGTAGGCTACCTCTGTGGCAGAGTGTTTCCTTAGTGTACCCAAGGCCAGGCTTAATGGGTGGCAGGGGGTGCAGAAAGAAAGTTAAAAAAAATTGAATACTTACATAAAACATAGAAAGTTGAACATCACTATACAGCACACAGTGGAACTGCAGTTCCCTGTCCCCAACGCTGTCCTACCTCTGTCCCCAGAGATACTGAAGTTAGTACTTTCAACCATCTCAACAGTTTCCCTCCGCTTCAGGCTCTTCTCATTTCTAAATTCTTTGCTTAAAAACAAAACATCAAGGCTCTCTGTTTGTGGTCCTAATGGCCTGTAGACCAGGCTGGCCTTAGATTCCAGAGATCTGCTCACCTCTGCCTCAGAATGCTGGGATCAGGCGCACCAACACACGCTGCTCTTACACTGCTAGTTTGTTGGCCTGATAGTTTTGAGGAGGTGAGAATATTCACTCATTTATTCTGTTTTTAAATTTTATTTTCCTGCTGGGCATTGAACCCAGGACTGAATCAGCCCAGTCATCAAGTTCCAGTCCCAGCCCTCATCTGTGAGATCCATTTCCCTTTCGCCAGCCTTCATCTGTGAGATCCGTTTCCCTTTTGCCAGCCCTCCCACAGTTTCCTGCAGTCTTTGGTGAAGTCAATATTATGTTGTCGGCAGTACTGACACAGTGGCTGAGCCCAGGGACTTGTGTGTGCCAGTCGAGCGTTAAGTCACTAACCTATGCCAGTCAAGCATTATGTCACTAAGCTATACCCCTAGCAATATCAGTTTTCTGTTAACAAGATCATGGGGTGTGCATGTGAGGCTTTGTGTCTCCTATGCACGGAGAATCCTGTGGAGCAGACAAGGGCATCTGCTCCTCTAGAGCTGTTGTTCAGAGGGCTGTGAGCTGTCATGTGGGTTCTGGGAACTAGACCTGGGTCCTCAGGATGAGTGTCCAGTGTTCTCACCACTAAGCTGTCTCTCCAGCCTTAGCCACAAAGCTCACGTTCAGTCAGAGGACAGTTTCAGGTGCCAGTTCTCACCTTACCTCATTTGAGATAGAATCTGTTCTTCACTGTTGAGTACATCAGGCTGGCTGGCCCGTGAGCTTCCAGAGCATTCTGTTTCTTGTCTCGACGTAGTTCTGGGATCAGAAAGATGCATGTCTGTTTTTGTGTGAATTCTAGGGACCTCAGAGCTCTATCTACCAGGTGCTCTTTCTCTCTCTCTCTTCTCTTAGGGCCTTTCTGTTTTGAGGTGGGGCCTCTCTATGTAGGCCTGGCTATCCTGAAACTCACTGTATTAACAGGGTCCTTTCTTTATCCCTGCTGTTTTGTGATAATGAACCTTGAGATGTCTGATGGTCTCTCTCTGAGGATTTCAGACCATATTAAAGTTTTCTTCCACGGCTGCCTCCACTGTTCACCCACAGACACACCCCTGGCTCTCATGGCTGAGGCATTCCTGAAATGTCTGGGGATTCTAGCATTGGCCACATTATATGACTGTGTGGGGAAGAGATGACTGGATGGCTAGCGTGCCTGGGTGGAGCTTGCTGATGGAGACTTCGGGCCAAGGGCAGTGATCCTCAGTTGGCCTTCCCATTGGGGACTTCAAGTGTCCGTTCCCATTGGTCTTTCCTGGAGTCTGCTTGGTTCTACAGAAAAGGGCTCTTTGGTCTGTAGCCTGGAGGAGGCATGAGCCTGGAAAGGAAGAGGCATGGGCCTAGCTCTCTAGGATCAGGGTGAGGAAGAAGGACTGGAAGCTGAGCTTTCAGAATCTCTACTGCTCCCACTCCCACCTCTACCCTCCTGCCCACCCCCGCCCTCACCCCCACCCTCACTACACAGCACTGGTGTGCGGACCAAGTTCCCCGAGGAGCAGGGAATTATGTGACTAGCCCCCCTGGTGCTCACACATGGCCTTCCCGGCCTCCACCAGTCCTCTCATTTGTACCCTGCTCTCCATCACCCTAGCAGCTTGTCCTGAGTCCCCCACAAACCTCACTGTAGGACACAGGCCTCTGCTCCCTCCTGTGCTGCTGTGGTAGACACTACTGTGTCCCCTTCCTACATTCCAAGACTGGGTTGACATCTTTGCCTCATCTCCTTGCCTATTCTCAAAAAATCATGTGATTTAGTCCTCATTTGATCCTTTTTTTTTTTTTTTTTTTTTTTTTGGTTTTTTGACACACTGTAGACCAGGCTGGCCTCGAACTCAGAAATCCACCTGCCTCTGCCTCCCAAGTGCTGGGATCAAAGGCGTGCGCTACCACTGCCCTGCTCATTTGATCCTTTATGGTTACTTTTTAGTGTGGTTTGGGGACAGAACAGTCAGAGTCACAGGGCACACTTCTGTTAAATTTAATTGAAAGCTTTCTTTCTTTCTTTTCTTCCTTCCTTCCTTCCTTTCTTTGTTTTTTTAAACGAGGTTTCATGCAGCCCAGGATGACCTCAGACTCTCTTGCATAGCTAAGGATAACCTTGAAATCCTTATCCACTTGCACCTACCTCCTGAACCACTCTGCCTAGTTTACAAGGTGCTGGGGATGCAACCTGGGCTTTATGAGCCCAGGCTCATCCCTGAGCCACAGGGTTGAGCCACATCCCTGCCTCTTAACCAGAACTTCTGTGGCCTCAGTTTGCACTCACTTCAAGGCCATCATTGCCAGGCCCTGCTATGCAGTAACTCTTGCTTTTGGTCAACAAAGCTTTTCTTTTCTTTTCTCTTCTTTTTCTCCTCCTCGTCCTCCTCTTCCTCCTCCTCCTCCTCTTTCTCCTCCTCCTTCTCTTCTTCCTCCTCCTTCTTTCCCGTCTCTTCCTCTCTGGATAACAGTAACAAAGCCCAACGGTGGCTTCCACCTGGGAAGAGGAGGAACAGAAACCTTGAGAAGGACTTTGAAACGGGAAAATGGTGAAGGTCCATGTACTGTAGTGTCCCTTCCAGGTCCTTGCTCTCATGCCTGCCATGAGAGTCCCTTTGGTTGCTTGATTCTAGAATTATATAGAACTTTTTCTCTATTTTTGACAGGGTCTTGTTCTTCATCTAGGCACACTTTGAACTCCCTGTCCATGTAGGGCACACTGGCCTGGAATTCCAAATCTTTCTGCCTCAGGCTCCCCAGTGATGACATCATCACAGGCATGCTGTGCTCAGCGCAAGGGCATTTCATCAGTGGTTCCTTATGCCTTGTGCGGAGGGCTCAGAGTTTTAAGAACACCATTGCCTTGTATGCCACGGTGTCTAGTGCAGCCTGGAGCCTAGAGAAGTCAAAGAGGGAAAGGAAAGCAGTCACAGGGAGAGGAGGCCGACACGCAGAGCCCAGTTCAGGGTGCTTGGAGGATAGCAAGCAAAGCCAATGTCAAGGCCACAACAATGGCGAGCGACCCAAGGCTTTTGAGAAAGCAGTCTGTGCTTCAGGAAAGTTCTGCTGGACCAGAGGGTTCAGATGGGAAAGGCTGGATTAAGTGGAGCAATTAGATAAAGGCATTTCCTGGCTAGACAACTCACAGGGCTATTTTGTTGTTGTTGTTTTATTTTTCAGACAGGGTTTCACGGAACTCTGGCTGTCATGGAACTTGCTCTGTAGACCAGGCTGTCCTTGAACTCTTGAGATCTAACTGCCTCTACCTCTCAAGTGCTGGGATTAAAGGCATGCACCACCACCGCCTGATGCTCACGGGGTTTTTAAAGATCCAGACCCTGGGGCAAAGGATAGATAGCTCAGCTGGCAAAGTGTTTGCTGGGAGCAAGCATGGGGAGCCCTGGGGAGTTTGATTTCTAGTATCCATGTGAGAAAAGCCAGGTGTGTTGGTTGGTGGGTGCTTATAAAGCATGGGGAGGTGGAGCTAAGAGGATCCCTGGGGCTCCTGGCCTAACCAGTGAGAGAACATGTCATAAAAATACAAGGTGGGTGGTTCCTGAGAATGGCACACCTCCATATACACAAGTACACACATGCATGTGCACTTGCATGCACTAATGCATCCCTCGACACTAGCACATGTATACACACAGATGCAAGGATTTGGATCCTAGCTTCTACCCTTTAGCCTTTCTTCCTCATCTGTTCTTTCTTCTCTTTTCACACACACACACACATACACACACATATACACACATATATATACACATACACACATGCACACACATATACATACACACAATATATACACACAGGTACACACATACATACATATATACACATACACACATGCACACACACATACACACACACATTTGAGACAGGGTCTCACAATGTTGCTTTGGCTGACCTGGAACTTGCTTTGTGGACCAGGCTGGCCTCTAACTCATGTAGAGCAGGCTGGTCTCTAACTCACAGAGCTCTGCCTGTCTGTGCCTCCTGAGTACTGCTGACATTAAAGGTACAAACACCACATCTGCCTGGTGCTCCTTTGAGATTTTCTTGCGGGCGGTCTGGCAATGAGACTAGGAATCTGCATTTTTGAAACATCTCTTCTCAAACACAGGGAACGACTCCAACGGGAAGACAGGTGCCTTTCCTGCATGAGAAGGTAGAAGAAAATCATACATAGGGGAAGATGATAAGGTGGGACATTGAGGAGGCCAAAGGGGACCTCGAATCTGTGGGCAGCCTTGCCACTCACCCTCATGAGTGTCTAGAGCTGAGAAAGGACATTATAGTTCAGCTCTCTGGAGTCCCTTACACGTGGACACACACAATCCTCATCCCCAGGAGATAGTGAGGGTGGAGGCTCCTAGCTAGGTTCTGCAGCCCAGCAGCTGGATTGCAGTGCTGTCTGTGTGAGTGAGCCACCTGTATGAACAGCAGACTCTTCCCCACACAGTGCAAAGTCTACAAGCTGCTAGCTTCATCTGGCTTTTGTGAGGACTCCATGTGTCTTAGTCAGGGTTTCTATTCCTGCACAAACATCATGACCAAGATGCAAGTTGGGGAGGAAAGGGTTTATTCAGCTTATACTTCCATGCTACTGTTCATCCTGAAAGGAAGTCAGGACTGGAACTCAAGCAGGTCAGGAAGCAGGAGCTGATGAAGAGGCCATGGAGGAATGCTGCTTACTGGCTTTCTTGATTCTCCTGGCTTGCTCAGCCTGCTTATAGAACCCAAAACTAATAACCCACAGATGGTACCACTCACAAGGGACCCTCCCCCCTTGATCACTAATTGAGAAAATGCCTTACCGCTGGATCTCATGGAGGCATTTTCTCAACTGAAACTCCTTTCTCTGTGATAACGTCAGCTTGTGTCAAGTTGACACACAAAACTAGCCAGTACACCATGCAATGCCACACTGGAGGCTGGGCATGGTGCCTGACCCATAGGGAGCATCCTACTTGGGAGTGCTAGGCATAATTATGAGAAATGTGGCATGGCAGAAGCCAGAGAGCCATGTCTATGTTGTTCAGCACTAGGAGACAAGTCCCAGGAAAGTATGAACCCTTTCATTTGTTCTCCGCCTTTGTAGCTTTCCCTGGATGTAAGTTTGGTGACTCCTCTGCCTTTGATTTCTAGGACTTGAAGAGAAATGACAGTCCCTTGCTGCTGCATTTAATTGGTGAGAAGCACACAGACCTGGAATTATAATTATGACGTTTTAAATGCCAAGCTCTTCAAAAGTCTGCCTTTGCCCTTGCTGTCACCCTGAACCCAAACCCTGCCTCCCACACCCAGAGCATGCCTGAGTCTCTCAGCCAAGCTTCACCTGGGAAATCTGAGTGACAGGTGACGTGCAGGCAGCTGGAAGACGCACAGTAAACGGAGCCTACGATGAGCTCAGAAGAGGTGAGTTGATGATCTGCTATTTATAGATCCACTAAGAGGCTCTGGCCGCCAGCTCCATATGAGGCTGGGTGGAAATGATGCCTTTGCAGGCTGAAAGCACAAATGAAATTGGTGATTCATGGGCAGCCGCCAGTTGAAATACAAACAGATTCCTGCTTCTCCAGCTGCACCCCCCCATCCCTTCACACCCATTGGGAGTTCTGAGAAGAATTGCAAGCCTGCTACAACCTAGGCTGTCTGTGTCTGGCTCTGCACAGTACTGAGATGGCTCTGCTGACCTCAGCCCATCCCCTCCTGAGGCTGGGGCTAGAACCTGGGTCATTTGAGAGGGATAGGGCAAGGAAAACAGAGAGAAAGAAAGGCTCCTGTCTTCTGTCCCCTCAGGTGACACGGGCCAAAGAGCAGCTTCTGTAGACCCCTGTAAATGCAGAACATGCAGGAATGTACTGAACTGTTCTCTAGTTCCATAGCCCAGAGCCTATCACCTGAAATAGCTGTTGTTTACTGCCCTGGGCGATATCTCCCTCCCAGGCCGAAGTCCTCCTGGAGCCCCTCTCGCTCCTCCTCTCACCCAAGGTGAGGCTGCATTGGAAGACTCTCCCTTCCCTGTAGCCAAGATGCATTCAAAGGATCACGGTAAGGAGTCACGAACCAAACACAGTAGCCAGATGGATCACCTGGAGCTAGATATTGAGGGCTGGACTTGTGGAGTTCAGCTCTCTGGAGGCTGAAGCCAGAGGAGTGCCATGCTTTCCAGGCCAACCTGGGCTAGAATGTGACCATGTTTCAAAGAAAAATTGGAGGGCTAGAGAGATGGGTCAGCAGTTGAGAGCACTTGTTGTTCACCCAAAGGGTCTGAGTTCAATTCCCAGAATCCACATGGCAGCTCATAACCATCCACAGCTCCAGTTCCAGGTAACTGCTGACCTCCATAGGCACCAGGTACTTACAGGTACACACATGTATACTTGCAGGAAAAACACTCATACATATAAAATAAAATAAATAGGTAAATTTGAAAAACATTTAAGAAAAACTGAGTCACTGGGCACTGGTGGCGCCTTTAGTCCTAGCACTTGGGAGGTAGAGGAGGAAGATCTCTGAATTCAAGGCCAGCTTGGACAATAAGCCCCTCCCCCCAAAAACCCCAAAAATTTAAAAAGAAATAAAAAAGAAAAAATAGATTTGAACAACTAAACTTTTAACTATTCATATTGTTTGTTGATTGTATCTGTAAGGTGAAAGTAAAATTTTTCTTGTTTTCTTGTTTTCTCTTTCTTCTTCCTCCTCCTCTTCTTCTTCCTCCTCCTCCTCCTCCTCCTCCTTCTTTTTCTTTTTCTTCTCCTTTCTTTCTTTTTTGTTATTTGAGTCAGAGTTTTCCTGTAGCCCTGGCTGTCTGGGAACTCGTTCAGGCTAGGCAGGACTCCGAGACCTGCCTTCCTCTGCCTCTGAGAGTTATGATTAAAGGCAACACCATCACTGAGCTCTAACTTTTCTTTAGAAAAAAAAAATCCATTCTATTCCAGCTACTCAGGAAGCTGAGGCAGGAAGATCACAAGTTCAAGACCAGACTGGACAAGTTAATGTGATTCTGCCAGTTTCTTCACTGAGACATTGGAAACAGTGGGAAACCTACCATATGGGATCACGATAAAGAGAAAACAATGCAACACCTGGGGTTGGGGTGATGGCCCCATGGGAAGAGCATTGGCCACACAGGCATGAGGACCTGAGTTTGAATCCCCAGGACCCAGATTAAAGACTGGGGTGCCTGCAACCCAGAGCTATGATGCCAGAGACAAACGGGGGGGGGGGGGGAGTGTTATGGAGCTTGATGACTGTTGATGTCACTAAAAAGAGCAAGGTTCTCCAGGTTCAGGGGGAGAGCCAGTCTCAAGGGGCTAAGCTAGAGAATGATTGAGCGAGGTACTAGATGCTGTCCTTTGGCCTCTGTGCATTTGAACACAGACACACACACACACACACACACACACACAGAGACACACGTACATGAACACACACATACAGACAGACACACAGAGACACACAGAAACATTCTCATTTGTGAGCTGGAAATGTCTTGCACAGGGTCAGTCTTCATGATGAAACCCTAGGGCTTCAGCAGAGACCTGAGCTCCATACCCATGCCAGGTTACCCAGCATACTACTGGCCCTTTCTTGGTATGTCCTTGGCTTTGCATAGGAACCAAGTCCCTCAGGGCTGTCTCTTGTCTGGGGCTGGCAACCTGACTCTTTTGTTCCCCTGGGTACCAGGTAGCTTCTACTGTTCACATGAGGATTCCAGGTGCTCCCTGAGTTCTGTAGGCAACACAACAGCAGGCAGCAGAGGACCTGGAGAGTGGCAGGAGGAGCCCACCCCACCTCTAGCTGGGTACACAGCACGAACTGCTGATTCATGGATGCTCGTGAGGCCTGGGCTGCTTGTACATCCTCTCATCTCCAGCTGTCGGCCAAAGCATAATTGTAGCTGTCACTTTGGCAGCAAGATGCTGTGATGTGTCCTAATACAACTGTCTCTGCTCCACAGCTCTTGGGAGGTGGGAGGGACATGCAGCCGCTCCCGTGGAGAGCTGGAAATCAATCTGCATGAGATTTGTCCAGGTGCAGTCCCAAGGGTAGTTCGAGCCCCAGGGAGAGGCCCTGTGCTTGAACCAGCTGGGCGCTGCCTGCGTCAGCATCTTCCGTAATGCAGTCCTGATGGCATCCATTAATGAGAGACAGGCTGCCATTGGAGGGAGGCATTGTTGGCAGCTCTGAGGAGTTGGAAAGCAGCCTTTAGACAATGCATGAGTTGGACTCCAGGGTGAATGGATAGTTAGACAGTGGTGGAGGGAGATAGTGCCAGAGACATAGCTGGGACCAAATTGAGAAGTAAGGGCCAGACCTGCAGCTTGGACTGCATCCTGGAAGCAATTGAGAGCCTCTGGGCGCCTTGTAGGAGGGAGTGAATTGGTCAGATGATGTGGGGCGAGGGTGGGGGGAGGTCTGAGCTCAAGCATCCTTGGGAGTGTCTGTGAGTATAAGGCTCGCCCTCCCTACACATTTGCAGGAAGAAGCTCATACTGGAACACGGTCTATGACCTAGGAGGTGATGAAGGCTATGTGCTTGGTGGGCCATCACAGCAGGGATCTGGCCTTGTGCCAGCAGAGAGAACAGGCCAGCAAGGGGAATCCCTGGGCCCGTACCCTCTTTCTTTTCTGTCTGCTCTGACCAGGAAGGGTTCATGAACAAAGTATCTATGTTCAGAGATTCTGAATGTGGGTGGGGCTACAACACACAAAGGTGGAGAGAGGATTCTGGGGCTGTGGGGTGGTCTCACTGCTGTGGGTAGAGCTAACTTCTCAAGTTGCTACCCACAAGGAAAACGGCAGAGGGGCTGGGGATGTGGCTCAGTTGGTAGAACTCTTACCTAGCACGAATGAAGCCCTGCACAAAGTGGACATAGACATCAAGAAGCAGGAGGATCAGAAGTTCAAGGTCACCCTTAACTATATAGGGACTTGGATGCCAGCCTCGGCTACATGAGACCTTGTCATCAAAAACAAACAAACAAAAATATAAAAGGTGGATGTGACTAGGAGATAATTCAGCACTTAAGAATGTTTGCTGCCTTCTCAGAGGACCTGAGTTTGGTTCCCAGCACTCACATTGACCCCTCACAACTGTGAGTCCGGCTCCAGAGGATTCGATGTCTGTTCTGGCCTCCTTGGGCACCTGCACACAGTGGGCTCCTGCACACAGGTGTGTACCTTCACACGGATGGGTACCTTCACACAGGTATACAAAACCACACACAGACAGATATACACTCATACCTAAAAAGAAATGAAAATCTCCTTTAAAAAATAATTTAATGGGTTCAACAGTGTACACATAAAATAAATAAATTTTTTTTGTTTTTGTTTTTGTTTTTTTCGAGACAGGGTTTCTCTGTATAGCCCTTGCTGTCCTGGAACTCATTCTGTAGACCAGGCTCTCCTTGAACTCAGAAATCCACCCGCCTCTGCCTCCCAAGTGCTGGGATTAAAGGTGTGCGCCACCACTGTCGGGCAAATAAATATTTTTAAATTAATTTAAAAATAAAACAAGGGGCTGGAGAGATGGCTTAGTGGCTAGGAGTACCAGCTATTCTTCCAGAGGACCCATATTTAACTCCTAGAATACATATGGCAGCTCACACAATAGTCTGTAACTCTAGTTCCAAGGGAATCATATACTCTCTTCTGAACTCTTATGGTACTAGGCATGCAAGTGGTATACAAACATATGTGCAGGCAGAACACATAAAAATAAAAATAAATAAAATCTTTTTTAAAAAATCAAAAATATAAATATAAATAAATAAAATAAGTCAAAGCAAACAGCAGAGACAAAGAGCTTATCAGCTTGTCTAATGAAGAAATTTCTAGAAGGAAGGTTTCACTTAAAAACAAACAAACAAACAAAAAACCTAGGTCTCCCTATCACCCTATGTCAGCCTAGCTGGCTTGGATCTTGTTACATGGACCAGGCTGAAGTCACAGATATCCACCTGCCTCGGCCTCCTAAGTGCTAGGATGAAAGATGGCACCACCACCCGCGACTTAGTGCATTTCTATCTTACAAACCAAAATAAACAATCCTGTAGGTTGGTTAAGGAAGACTGAGGCATAGGAAGTGCTTGGAGCCGTTCCAAGCTGATGACCCACCCGCCAGCGCAGATGCCAGCACATATCTGGACCATCGTGTAAGTCAGAAGGAAGACACAACTCAGCCAACAAATATTTGGTGTACCTCCTCGGAAGTGTGCTGTTGTGTAAGCAGTGGTTTGGCAGGGATTCTTCGGTTCAGCGGCAAGCTGTTCAGAGCAGGATGCCTTTCAAGAGGAGGAGGGGCAGGTGGAATCATATTCCCACTCCTGTGTGATCCTCCGTGGGGTGTTCCCCATACTGGGCTGAGCTGCGCAGGCCAGCACTGAGCAGTGAGGAATTCTTGGCACCAGGGTAGCTCGTTCAGCAGGGTTACTGTCGGTGGGCAGCGCCTGAGCCTCTCCCCGGAAGGCAGGTAACATGCCATAACATGCAGTCGCTCCCTGGAACTGCCGTGGCCGATTTGGAGCACCTTATCAGGATGTAGTTTTGCCTATTTGGTAGGCTTTTTCCTTAAAAATTCACAAGATTTTAGATCTGACTCTGGCGCCTTGTAACAGCCATAACCAGGTTTCTTCACAGAAGCTGAGGATTCAAACCCAGGACTTCATGTTTGAAGGGCACATCCTCTTACCCACAGAACCATCTCCTTAATCCCTTGTTCTTGGCTTTTAAGACAAGGTCTCATGTATCCTAGGATGGTCTGGAACTCAATATATATCAGAAGATAACCTTGAACTTCTGACCCTCCTGCCTTTGAAGTGTTGGAAGTACAGGCACACTTTCCTGTACCTGGCTTTATGCAGTGCTAGGGAATGGAACCCAGGGCTTTGTGCGCCCTAGGCAAGCACTCTACCAACTAAGCTATACCTCAGTTGTTTTGGAGACAGGACCTCACAACATAGTTTAGACTGGCCTCACTCTCTAGCTTCAGCCGCCCAAGTACTAGGAGTGCAGGCGTGTACCATTGTACACAGCTACAGATTTATAAATAAATAAATAAATAAATAAATAATAAATAGACTGGCCATCTTCTTAGATACACTGAGGATTCCCCATGCTGAGGGCAGCAGAATAGCTGAGACAGGTTGCAAAGGGCACTTGCAGTTGTAGGCTGTTAGAAGTTTAGAGTGCCTTTAATCCCAGCACTTGGGAGGCAGAGGCAGGCAGATTTCTGAGTTCGAGGCCAGCCTGGTCTACAGAGTGAGTTCCAGGACAGCCAGGGCTACACAGAGAAACCCTGTCTCAGAAAAAAACAAGATAATAAACAAAAATAAAAAACAAGAAGTTTATAGTGACTATTACCAATATAAATAGGAAACAGAGAGACAGGAAGGACATGTGCTGCGAGAGGCATGTGTGTAGGTACATGCATGAACACACACGCACAAAACAAGTGAATATATACAAATGTAATTTTTAAAACAAACTGCTGGAGAGATAGTTCAGTGGGTCAAGCATTTGCCATGCAAACATGAGTACTTGGGTCCGGATTCCTAGGACCTTCACACTGCCAGTAGCTACATAATTGCATGACTGTGTGTTCCCAGGGCTCCTACTGTAAGATGTGAGGTAGACTCAGAGGAGTCCCCAGACCAGGCGGCAAGGGCTGCGCAGAGAAACCCTGTCTCAAGGGAGGAAAAAAAAGAGTCTGCATAACTTCACAGTCCAGCAAGGATGAGTATGCAGAGAGGGACAAAAGACCCTCATGTCTCAAACATAGTGTGAGGGAAGGGCTGACTGACACCCAAGACTGAGCTCTCATCTCTGCAGGAGTGTCATGGTGTGCATGTACCCAAATTCACACAGGCATGCATGCATATACACACATCACATGCAAACA
>JADRCH010000121.1:5847722-5855222 GCA_019843965.1 Rhynchomys soricoides
TACACTAGCCTATGCTTACGTTCCCAGAACTTGGGAAATAGAGTCAGGAGGATCAGAAGCTGAAGGTCATTCTCATTTACATAGTGAGCTCCAGGCCAGCCCTGGCTACAGAGACCGGGTCACCTTTGGTTTGGGCTTGGAGTGTGGTTTGGTGGTAGAACATTTGCCTAGTTTACCCAAGGCTCTGCTTCCATTCCTGTCTGCAAAAGAAAAGAACAAAGTGGCTCCAAACAGAACCAAACATCACTGTCTTCACACTTCCTGTAGATCAAGAATCGGAAGTGACTTAGCTACATGGTTCAAGAGGCTCCAGTCAGGATGTCAGTGGGGCTGTGGTCATCTGAAGGCTTGGGGGTGGGGGAGGGGGAGCTGTAAACATGCTGAGAAGTTGACCTTTGGTGTTGGCAGGAAGCATGGGTTCCCTACTCTGACCTTAATCCATGCATTCACTTGACTGAACCCAAAGCAGTGCCCCTGGCCTTTGCTGGCCTAGAGCTGGCAACCCTAGAGAAAGCAAAGCACAATTAATGTCTCTCATGACACTGTGGCAGAAGTAACATGCTTTACTTCCTATGGCTGCATCTCTGTGATATCTCAGGTTGTTGGTTACACAGGCCAGTCCTACTTAATGGAAGGGAGAAAGGAACAAGAAAGAGTATTGAGAACTGGGCGCTGAGGGTTACTGGGAGCCATCTTAGAAACTGGCGATCATATTTGCTGTCCTTAAAAAAAGAAGCTTCAGCCTTGAGTTCCAAGATGGCTGCTCTAATTCCAGCTGTCAATTATAGACAACGCTTTGCAGTTAAGATGAACAAGAAGAAATGAGACAGGGAATGCTTTTTCCCCCCCTCTAAGGATGCTTTTTAGATGTTGGACACAACATTCTCCATGTATCTCATTAATCAGAACTTGTTCACATAGCTGCAAAGGAGGCTGGCAATTTGAGTATTTACTCTGGGAGTGTCTGTGTTTGCTTGTCCATACACTAGAGGAACAGTGTCAGTCTCTGCCAAACTGACAAGGTTGGGGGTTGGGGGACATCAAGGACAGCACAGACCTTGGGTTTCTGTCTGAATTTGAACTTATGAGCTACCTAGGCTGGTGTGTGTATGTTATTGAGAAGTACATATTAGTAACTCATGATTTATGAATTCATAAATGTAAAGAGAAAATTGCTCTGAGAGGGGCTGAGGAGACAAATGAGCATTAAAAATAAAGTCGGGGGAGGGCAAGATGGCTCAGAGAATAAAGGTGATTACTGACAAAGCCTGAGGACCTGAGTTCAATCCCTGAGACCCACATGGTGGAAGGAGAGAACTGACTTCTACAAATTGTCCTTAGACTTCCAAATGGGTGCTGTGGCATGTACACACACACACACACACACACACACACACACACACTAAATGAAAACAACAACAAAGCACACCCAGTTCTTGAAGCCCAGCAAAGGGTGGTCCTGAAAACAAAGCAGATTTCCCATCTACCCATCCCAGGAGGCCTGGTGAGAGGAGCTAACTCGTACATGCACAAATACAGGTTTAAACAAATTCCAGGCTGCCGAGTAATGGGTCCAAATGCAGAGGCGCAGATGGGCAATTCCACCAGCTATGTTTTGAAAAAGATCGTATGATTCCTGATCAATGAACAGAAGAGACCAAATGCAGGCGAGCTCAGAGCTGAGCAGTGGTGTTGCCCTGAGACCTCCTGGAGTTCGAAGCTGGGGCCCCAGCAACCTGACTCAGCTGGGAAGGGTGTGAGACACCAAGGCCTGGATGAGCTCTTTATCTTCCTGAGGTGGGAGGAGGACCAGGTTCTGGCTTTACTGAATAGCCAGTGACAGGGACCCCTGGGCTTAGAAGAAAGCAAAACCTGCAAATAGAAAGCTTGGGCCTGGAACCCAGAGGATAGCAGGTTCCTGGTGAGGCCCTTTTGGTGGGAATGGCTCGTTGTCCTGCTGTGGGCAGCATGGACATTGGGACCTAATTGGAGATGAGGTGGAAGAGGTTGGACAGACTGACGTCTCTGTGGTACTTGTGGTGGGGTGTTCCACCTGCCTGGTTGTGCCCATGATTGGGGGAAGGTGGCCTAAGCAGATGAAGTCTTGGGTCCTACATCCCCCAGCTGGCCAATGGAGTCGGATCAGATCCTGTGTTCCCCTGTTTGCTTGGGCCAAATTTACACTTCCCGACACATTGGGCTGTCAGTCACCACAGCAAGCATTCTCCCAAGCTTCCTCCTGTCTTGCTCAGTGTCCAATGGTCACCAAGGCTTGGAAGAACTCTGCAGAATTCTCATTGGCTTGTCCTTTCAAGAGAGATACCTATAGGGCCTGGAGTTCAGTTGATGGAAGGCTTGCCTCACATGCACAATGTCCTGGGTTCTTTCTCAAGCTCCACATGAATGGGGTACATGCTTGTAATCCCAGCACTCAGAAGCTGGATGAAGGAGTGACCAAAAGCCAAGGCACCCTTGGCTACATAGCAAGCTTGAGACCAACCTGAGCTGCATGATACTATCAGAGAGATGGGTGGGGGAAAGGGAAAAAGAGGGGGAGAAGGTAACCCAGCCGATTACTGAGGCCAGTCTCCCCATCCTTGGGGAGAAGATGAGGAAGGTTGATCGGTAACTGAGATGGCAGGATGGCAGGGTCGAGTTATGGAGAAGGAAAGCAGAGTGATGAGCCCAGGCTGGACTTTGCCGTCTACAGCTCAGTTGTATCAATGCTAATCCAGCACCTGCTCAATGACGAAGACAATAGAAGAGCCACATCCCACATCCTGGGGAACCAGAATAGAGGAAGACTCTCTGACATCACCCCAGACACATAGACAAAGCAAAACAGTGGAGAATGTAAAATGCAGAGCTGGGTTAAGTGTGAGACCCCCTAAATGTGGATGTGTACAGTGGAAGCTGTGAGGGAAGGAAGCCCAGAGGAGGTGACACCTGCAGGAAGGACCAGGCATCTGAGGAAACATGCATCCCTGCACCTGCGAACTCCCTGGGGTAGAGGTTAGGGGAATCCCAGACCTGTTGTGCTTCTTGCTCTCTTAAGTCTCTGGTTCCCTGGGGGTTAGTGTGGCCTTGATCTCCTGCCATTGAGCAGTCCTGCTAAGATAAGAACACTGCCATTATTCTCTGGGCTTCTTGTGTCTTTGGGTCTTTGGTATCTGAGCAGTAAATTAAGAAGGGTGTGGGATGTATCTGCCCTTGAAATTTTTTCCCAGAATTCTAGTCCTTACCCATAAAGTTCACCCAAGTGATCTGGGTAGATTCTCAGTCCTGACTGCACAGCCACCTCTAATGGGTCAAGAGACAAATCTAGAAGGGGTATTGGGTGACCCACTGTGACCTATTTCCTGTCATCAGATCCAGTCCCCAAGATCTCTGGGTCCTTTAAGAAGCCATGAGAACCCCCTCATTACCTAAACACCCATCTGGCCCTCGCAGCCAGTTCTACAGTACAAAAAGGGAGCAGGCTCATGCTGACACACTCTAGGCATGCATGCTGTGCAAGCATGCTCTCCCTTCAAGACCCAGGACAAAGAGAGGTGAAGAAAAGCTGAGCCATTTGAGGTCTCAAACTGAAGAGCCTCTCTGAAGTCGTTCCATAGGATGAAGGAAGCATGGACTCTGTGAAGTCCAGAGGGCACCAGGTCCTCTAGAATCAAGGTGGGCGGGTAAGACTAGAGCTGTCATTGGTCATCTAGAAAGACCCTCTTCTGCTCATTGTTCGTCTCTCTGGGATATGTATGGAGTCTCCTGGCAGCTCTGGACAGGTTCCATCCCTCTGACTCAGCCTGGCACTTAAGACCTTACCTGCAGTCCTATGAACCTCTCACTAGTACCCCACATTCTCTTTCTGCATTCGTGTGTGTGCGTGCGTGTGTGCGTGCCTGTCTGTCTGTCTGTCTGTGGATGTGAGGCTTCTGAGGAAGGACACACATGGAGGACAGAGATCAACCTCAAGCAGCTTCCATAGTCACTTTCCACCCTGTTCCTTGTTTCTTGAGGTAAGGCTCTCATTTTTATCTGGAAGTCAGTTAGGCTGACTGACTAATCAGCCCTGGATATTCACCCACCTCAGACTCCCCAACACTAGGATTGCAAGTACACACAACCACTCCTGGTTTGTTATGTGTGCTCTAGGGCTGGACTCAGGTCCCCATGCTTGTGTTGGCTGAGCTGGGCATTAACACTCATTAACTAACTCATTCATTCACTCATTCATTTACTGTATTCCCCCTGAAAAGATCTCCCATGTTCCCCGAGGGCCAGGAATTTCTCTTTCACCATATCTCACTGTTCTCTCAATGTCCCACCTGACCAGGTCCAACTTCAGCACTATCTCTATGAACCCGTGGCCTAAGGGCTGGGGCTTTTTATTGGATTTGATCTTTAATTACAGGAGCCATGCATGCTTGTAAAAACATTCCCACATTATAGATGTGTGCTCAGTAAAACAAGTGTGTCATCCTGACATCCTTTTCTCTAGACCTCGCTGCAGTTAGTTGGACAAGCACATGGGCACCCATGGGCTCTTGGGGACCTTCCCTAATTTCTTGATGGGGGATGGCAGAGTAGGGCTGGGAATGAATGGTGGAAACTTCCAGAGTGTGGTGATATGGATTTACTTAGAAACAAAACCCCCAAGGTCAATGTGGGACCTCTTGATTTCTTTTACAAGACAGTTCAAAGCACAGAGCCCCAGGGAGGCATTCCTAGTTCATGTGGGAATAGCATTCTAATTCACCCAAGAGCCAGAAACTCAAGTTTAAAAGGCACACAGGTCTCTAGAGAATGCTCTTGGCCTATCGTAGCCAGCCAGAACAAGCCAAGGCAGAGCTGAGTCCAAGTCTGTGGTTACTTGGTGAGATGGAAGGACAGGGTGTGTAGCGTGGCCTTTCTCCCTCCAAGCTGGTCCCCTGCCTGGGAGGCCATCTTCCAGAAAACTACAGAGCCTTCATGATGTTATTGGCAAAATGGTGACTCTCTTTCCAGTGTCACCCAAAGTAAGACTGGCTCTGGGGATAAATGAACCCACCTTTCTGAGTAGAGGATGTAAGAAACATGGCTGTTGGCATGTCCTTCTCCAGGGGAGAAGGGACTGAAGTGTATTAATACCATGTTAGGTCATCCTACCCTAGCATGATGTTCAACCAAGGTGTTAGCATCTCAACTAAGACTTAAACGAGAAGCAAGCAGAGTGGCCAAGAAGAGAGGAAGGCAGCATCCCCTGCAAGAGGGGCCACAGATACTGGAGACATTGAAAGAATCTCATATGATGTATTTGTGATCAGGGTATGATGAAGTAGAGTCACGTGGGGTGTGCAGACTGCCCCGGTCAAGTCTTTTTCCCAATGACCAAGTGACCTAAGGAAAGCCTGACAAGTTGAGAGGAAGTGGATGGCTTTAGGTGGGTAATAATGGTGGCCAGGACCAGGGTTTCCAGCTTAGAATTTACGATAGCATGCAAGGGGACAGGGAAAATGAAGAGAACCCAGGCTTGATGGTTGAGGACATGGATACTAGACAGTCTCCCCCCACACACACATAGGAAGAGAGAGAGAGAGAGAAGCATTAAGCAATGCAACTGTCAAGTGGGCTGGACTCACTGTGGAGAGCTGAGAGCCTTACCTCAAATGAAGGCTAGTGGCCAGTGTTAAGGCCCAATAGGGTTGTCTAGTCTGCTGAAAGTAGTAGACACCTGTTGCAGACCTCCATTTGGGCATATCACGTTTGAGACACTGCTTGACACCACAGTCTTGGAGTGGCTGCCCCAGGTACACGGCTAGACTCTTCTAGTCTTCACCCAAGGCAGAGGAAGAGTCCTGCCAGTTGGGGGCTTGAAGAGTCCTCAATATATTTGGTCATATTCTGGTTGATCTCTGAGTTCTTTTGGGTCTCTGGGTGTTCAACGGTGGTCCAATAGGGCTCTGGAATGCTGTCTGGGGCCATGAAAATTGGGGCATTGGGCTATGGGTGTGGTAAATTGGAAAATCTCTGACTTTCTAGTTCCCTGAGCGACTTTGACATGGTTTTCTTCTCTAGATCTCTCCCTCCAGCCCCAAGGCCTTTGCTCATGCTATTTACTCTGCCTTCCTTTCTTTGTCCTTACCAAAGCAGATCGCACCAGCTTCCTAGGTCAGAGTCTATGAGTAGAGCCCCTCCCCCATTCTCTTACTTCTTCCTATTCACCAAAGTCACCTGTTGGTTTGTGACCTCCCGAACAGACCGAGGCCTACTCACCTCTCTGTCCTCAGCACCTGCCAAAGGGATCTGTCCCTGGTGTAGATCCTGAATGAATAAATGAGTAAATGAAAGAACAGATGGACAGATTGCATTTGAGAAAACGAAAGTCTTGGGCCAACAAGATGGCTCAGCAGGCAAAGGCACTTGCTGCCAAACCTGAAGACCTGAGTTCAAGTCTTGGAATCCACATGGTAGAAAGAGAAAACTTAAAAGGTTTCTTCTGGCTGAGCATGATGACACATGCCTTTAATCCCAGCATTTGGGAGGCAGAGGCAGGCAGGTCTCTGTGAGTTTGAGGCCAGGCTGGTCTGGTCTATAAATCAAGTTTCAGAGAAACCTTGTCTAAAAATAAGTTGTTCTCTGACCTCCACATGTTTGCTCTGGTACATGCACACTTGAAGAAATGTGCAGGAAAAAAGGCAAGGCACTCGTGAACTTGGAGAAGCAGTGGTTGTGTAATCCCTACACCAGGTCAAGTCAGTGCCTCTTTAGCACCGAGGAGGAAGAGAGTCACAAGTCCCCACCCCTAACCATGAAGTAATGGTTATGGCTTCTGAGTGAGGCAGTGTCAGTTTTCTTTGAGAATGTGGCCCCCTAATAGGTCCTGCACATTCCAGTGGAGGATGCCCCACACTGAGGAAGATACCGGCAGCACAAACTGGACTCAGAAGACTATTTTAAAATAGCTGACGTAAAGTTGGGGGTGGGGTGGGAGTGTGGAGGAAGAAGTCAGGATGATAATAATACACTGTATGAAACTCTCACTGGATTAATTAGAATATGCTAGAATGAGGAAGCGGAGAGAAGGAGGCTGGGTGTGGCGCGCACACCTTTAATCTCAGCACTGGAGAGGCAGAGGCAGGTGGATTTCTGTGAGTCTAGGTAGTGAATTCCAGGCCAGCCTCATAGAGAGAGACTCTGCCTCAATTTAATAAAAAAAAAAAAAAAAATTAATAAAAGGAAGGAAGGAAGAAGAGGAAAGAAGGGACGAAGAGGAAGCAGAAAAAAGAGGAAGGGGAACAGAAAACTCAACTGGACAGGTTTCTTCCCCCAACTGAGAATTTTCTAGGGCTCCATTGCTGGAAACCCAGTCCTCACACATCCTGGGCAAGCCCTCTGCCACTGAGCTACATCCCCAGCCTACAATTCCATAACAAGTCCCACGGTGTAGGTCATGGACCTCTGTCTTTTAAGTGCCTGGCTGTGATTCAGCTTTTCTGAAGCCATGCCTGAGGTCTAGGTGAGTCA
>JADRCH010000121.1:5857722-5859661 GCA_019843965.1 Rhynchomys soricoides
ATTGTTGTGGTTTTAGTGAGAAATATCTTCCATAAGCTCACGCATTTAACAGTTGGTCCCCAGTCAGTGGTGCTGTGTAAGAAGGCTACAGAACCTTTAGGGGGTGCAGCCTTGCTAGAAGAAGTATATTAGCTCAGATGGGCTTTGAGGGTTGCTAGCTTTGTTCCACCCCCTACTTGCTTTTTCTGTGTGAATGAAATTGGCTCAGCCAGCTTGTGGCTCCTGCTGCCTATCGCTCTAGCTCTCTGGAAGTATAAGCCAAAATAATAAGCTGTTGTCCTTAAGATGCGTCTGGTGAGGGTCTCTTAATACAGCAATGGAAAACTGCCTGGTGCAGGGGCTTTGTTGTTGTTGTTGTTGTTGTTGTTTTTATTTATCAGTCTTGCTCTAGCTCAGACTGGCTTAGAACTCATGGTGATCCTTCTATCTCAGACATCCAGTGCTGGAAGTACAGGTATGAGCCATTACATGATTCTGGTTTCAAATGATTTTTGATAAGAATGACAAAATCACTCAGTGAAGAAAGAACAGTCTTTTCAACAAGCAAAGTAAAATTGGACCCTTATCTTAAACCACATGCAAGTATTAACACAAAACAGATCAAAGGCCTAAACACAGGCTGGAGAGAAGGCTCAGTGGCTAAGAGCACTTTCTGCTTTTAGGACCAGATTTCTGCTCCTAAGACCAAATCAGGTAGCTCATGATCACCTGTAACTCAGGTCTAGGGAATCTGATGACCTCTTCTGATTTCCATGGACACCCATATTCACATGGCATACACAGAAACACACAGACAGACACACATATAAATATACACATAAAAAAATTAAAAATAGATATTTTTAAGGTGAAAATTGTCCTGGGGAGATGTCTCAGTAGGTAAAGGCTCTTGCTGCCAAGTCTCATAACCTGAGTTAAATCTCTAGAACCCTCATGGTGGGAGAACAAAACCAACTCCCAGAAATTATCCTGTGAACACCACTTATGTATATACAAAATAAATAAATACTTAATTAAAAATTAATGGTGATTTTCACTTTATGTATATTTTGTTGCACAAACCTGGGCACAAGGAGCTTAAATCCTTAAGCATCCTTTGTAGAGCATTTACTCAGCTTTAAAGACCATGGGGACAGACAGTCCGTGGCACTAGACTGCCAACAGTCTGGGGACTTTTACTTCCACATTGGACCACAGCCACCTCTTATGTCTATCACTAACATGCTTTCCCACCCCTCGTATCCAGCCCTGGCCCTCTCCCATGCCTTAGAATGGGCCCTCCAGCTCTATCTGCTCCTGCTCAGGACGTCAGAATGGCCATTCCCTTCTGGTCCAATAATCTTGTTCTTCTGCCCTCAGGGGACTGAAGCCTCTACTGTAAAGGAAACAGAAGCCTACAGCAGGTTCTCAGCCCGTTATCTGTAAGACAAGGCTTCATTTTTGTTGAGACAAGATCTTGAAGTGACAATTTTGAAATTTTTGTTTCTTTTTAAAAACACAGAAATATTATAAGAATATGTTTTCATTTTAATCCTAGGTGTGGGGTTGTGGGGCTACTTCAGATTGTCCCCAGCAGCTGACTATGATTTGCCTCATGCTCTAGCAGGGGCATGATTTTGCCAGTGGCAGACAGTTTCTGTGATTGTGTAACATTTAGAATCCTGGGAAATTTTCAGAAGGTATATTAATGCTAGGACCCCCAAGAGGTATTGTTGTTTGTTAGTTGGTTGCTGTTGGTTGTTGTTAGTCAGGGTTTGTTTAGTAGTTGTGCAGAGAAAAAGAAGAAGGAGAAGAAGAAGAAGAAAAGTGGAGGAGGAGGAGGAAGAGGAAGAGGAGGAAAAGAAGGAGAAGGAGGAGGAGGAGGAGGAGGAGAAGGAGAAGGAGAAGGAGAAGGAGAAGGAGAAGGAGAAGGAGAAGGAGAAGGAGAAGGAGAAGGAGA
>JADRCH010000121.1:5859671-5891788 GCA_019843965.1 Rhynchomys soricoides
GGAGAAGGAGAAGGAGAAGGAGAAGGAGAAGGAGAAGGAGAAGGAGACGGAGACGGAGACGGAGACGGAGACGAAGAAGAAGAAGGAGAAGAAGAAGAAGAAATTAGATATCCTTTCAGTGAAGATCAAACTTGCCCCAAGGAACTCGGTGCTCCTAATCAGCAGGGAATAGTTTAACAATGAAGTCACCACTTTCCTTTCTATCCATTTTTCTCTGCTATCTAGCTTTAGGGGTGTTGAAGGGGTGGAAAAAGTGTGGAGAAATGGTGGAAGAAAGAAGAACTCACAAAGTAGCAAACACCAGTCACGGAGTCTTACTATGCATCCCTCCTGGTGTTTACAGTTGGCGCTGACTAAGCACAATAGCAGGGATGAGGTAAGATCGTGTGCAATTACTACTACTGTAGCTCCCAGGAAGCTTCAAGGTGTTCGGATTATGATCATGACAGATACAATGACTACTGCTCTGGGGTTTACTGAAGAGCAATGGTTGGTGACTTTAGAACAGTTTGCCTTGAACAGATAGAACTAGTTATAACTATACATCAGAGTGACAGGAGAATGACAGAGCGGGCTAGAGATTTCCTTAGGGTGTCCAGGATTACGGAGATTCACATTATTCTGTAACCCCATATTTTTAGTAAGATGACTGCTAGAACTATAGAGCCACTGTGTACACCAGGCTGGCCTTGAACTCACAAGGATCTGCCTGCCTTGGCCCTGAGAGGTCTACTTCTAAAGGTCTGACAGAAAGCTTTCCAGTACATTGGAGGATGTGCAGTAAGTATCCAGTAGTCACTGCACTTGCTGGGCTACTTTCCCTTATATTAGCCTATGATGCTCCCATGGCCTCATCTGCCCTCACTCTTTGAGCTGCAGCCACACCCTTCCCTACCATAAAAGATTCTTGTCTACCTCAGGTCCTACTGACCTACCTCATGGAGCATCAGAGAATTTAAGAAAAACCTGAAGGGCTGGGTATGCAGCTCAGTTGGTAGACTGCTTGCCTAGGGTGTACAAGGCCTTGGGTTCCACCCCCAGTTCCACATAACCTGGTCATGGTGGCACAGCCAGTACTCCCAGTACTGAGCAAGTGGAGACATGAGGATCAAGGTTAAGGCCATTCTTTGCTATGTTGAGAATTTGAGGCCTGGCTGGGCTGCATAAGATGTGGTCTTAAAGAAAAGAAGGAGGCTCGAGAGATGGCTCAGAAGTTAAAAGCATTGGCTGCTCTTCCAGAGGACTGGGATTCAAATCCTAGCAATCACATGGCAAGTTACAACCAACTGTAACTCCAGCTCCAGGAGAACCAATGCCCTATTCTGCTGTCTACAGTCATCACATGGATATGATGCACAGACATACATTCACCGAAACAATCATACACAATAATGTTTTCTGTTTTTTGTTTGTTTGGCTTTTGTTTTTGTTTTTTGTTTTGTTTTGTTTTGTTTTGTTTTGTTTGGAAACAGGGTTTCTCTGCATAGCCCAGACTGCCCTGAAAACCTGGTCCTGTAGACCAGGCTAGAGATCCACCTGGCTCTGTCTCCCAACTGCTAGAATTAAAGGCTAGATCTACTAAACCTGGCCACAATTTTTTTAAACCTCAAACAATAAATAAACAAACAAACAAACAAACAAACACCTCACAGAGGTCTGCCTGCTTCTGCCTCCAGAGTTCTGGGATTAAAGGCATGCGCCACTACTGCCCAGCTCATCATGACTGGTTTTATTTAGTGTTAGGGCTCTAAACACAAAACT
The DNA here is from genome assembly GCA_019843965.1 of Rhynchomys soricoides. Classification (NCBI taxonomy): domain Eukaryota; kingdom Metazoa; phylum Chordata; class Mammalia; order Rodentia; family Muridae; genus Rhynchomys; species Rhynchomys soricoides. The sequence goes on from JADRCH010000121.1 coordinate 5,861,433, forward strand.
TTATTTTCTTAATTTAAATTTTAATGTGTATGGGTATTTTGCTCACATATATGTCTGTGTACCACATGGGTGTCTTGTGCCCACAGAGGCCAGAAGAGAGCATCATATACCCTGAAACAGGAGTTATAGATGTTTGTGAGCTGCCATGTAGGTGTTTGGAATTGAGCCCAAAACCTCATGCAGGCTAAGTGAGTCCTCAGCCAAGGAAGCTACATCTCCAGCCCCTATATTGTCTTGATGGTGACTATTAGCCTCATAGAAGACTCAAAAGAATATGAGAGCCTGGAGAGATGGCTCAGAAGTTAAGAGTACTTCCTGTGTAATTATGAGAACCAGAATTTGATCCCAGCATCTGGGTAGCAAGCTTGCATGCCTGTAATCTCAGTAACAAGGGACTAGACACAAGAGGATCCCCAGGGCTTGCTAGCTTCCAGTCTATCTGGAAAAAACCTAAATCTAGTCTAAAGAGAGACTCTGCCTCAAAAATAATAAATGGAGAATTACAGAGGAAGACACTCAACACAGCCTTCTCTGTGTGGACATACGCTCACTTAGACATGTACGTATTGTCTTAGCTACTGTTCTATTACTGTGAAGACACACCATGACCAAGGAAACCTAAAAGAAAGCATTTAATTGGGGGCTTGCTTACAGCTTCAGAGAGTTAGTATATTATCAACATGGCAGAGTGTGGCAGCATGCAGGCAGGCTTGGTGTTGAAGAAGTTGCTGAGAGTTACATCCTGCTCTACAGGCAGCAGGCAGAGACAGAGAGAGAGAGAGAGACTGGGTCTGGCATGGGCTTTTGAAACCTCAAGGTCTATCCCTAAAGACACACTCCCTCCAACAAGGCCACACCTTCTAATCCTTCTCAAACTGTTCCACTCCATGGTGACTAAGAATTCAAATAGATGAGCCTATGGGGTACATTCTCATTCAGACCACCACATATACCATACATACATATATACATTCATACACAGATCTTTTAAAAATAAAAATATGAGAGGCTGAGGTGAGAATGATTTCTGCATGGGCATGTGGATCCCCATGCTAAGCTTGGGTCCCCAGCACCCAAGCTGAGCTTGGCTACCTATGCCCTGGGTAGAGAGGAGGCAGAAAGGAAAGGCAGAGACAGGATGGTCTCTGGGACTTACTAGCTGCCTGCTAGCTGAAAAATAGTTCCAAATTCAGTGAGAGGTCTATCTCAAGGAAATAAAATAGAGAACCACAGAGAGGACACATGATGTTTTCTGGTCTCGGCATATACACATGGCATGTGCAATACACACACACACACACACACACACACACACACACACACACACACTTGTACAGGAAGAATCAGAAGTTCCAGGTCATCCTTGGCTACATAGGGAGTTTGAGGCTAGCCTGTGCTACATGAGATTCTATCTTAAACAAAACAAAAAGAAGAAAAGCTCTATAGGAACTTCCAGCTATAGTTGCCGCTCTGTTGCACACTGCCTTGTCTGCCTGGTGCTGAGGAAACCATGGGATGAGAGATGGGCAGGGGCCAAGGGCCCGAATGGCAGGCATGCCTCTTGCATGACCACTATCAAGCGAGCCAACTCCTGGTGCCCAACAAACTCAGACCTAGACAGCCTGTGCCAGGGTGTGTGGGTTGGAAGAGTCAGCACAGAAGCTTCCTGCTCCAGGCACTTCAGGTCTGTACAGGTCCTCCATCCCACTTCTGGAGACTGCTCCCACATCAGAAGCCTCCCCTGGGTCCCCACTATAGGCTCCATGGGTGAGGTGCTTCCTCTGATTCTTCCAGAGGTGGGAGGCAGAAAGCAGAAGCTGTGATCCTCATGCCAGATATAAACCCTGGGAAATTACTTGCCCCAGGGCAAGCTTTCAGAAATCCTTGCAAGGAACCCAAGCCCCAAGGAGAGTAAGAATGGCCAGTCAGCAGGGTCTCTGGTATTAGGGGTGGGGGCAGGGACTTCTAAACGTAGGTTAGGAACTGGAGGCTGACCAGTAGGCTGAACCACCCTTAACAAGGGACTTGCACCTTTTCTGACCAACTGAAATTCTTAAAGCTCTCAGCCTTACCAAATTGACCTTGTTTTTCATTTCTTTTTCTTTTTTCCTTTTTTGACAGGGTCTTATGTATCCCAGGCCAACCTTAAGGTTGCTATGAAGCAAGGATGACCTAAGATAGCCTTGAACTTCCTCCTGCTTTCACTTCCTGAATGCTTAGATTACAGCATGCACCACCATGTTCTATTTATGAGATAACGAGGATCAAACCCAGGGTTCCATACATGCTAACAGGCCCTCTACCAACTAAACCACATCCTTAAGTCCTAAGACCGACTTTATACATACTTGGGGTCCTATTAGTGGCTTTCTGATATTTGGTTGCCACTTTGCCCCTTGGAAAATACCAATTGATATTGTATCGGCCCCTGTTATAATGTCTGCTCCCCAGCACCCCTTAGGAAATTTCCCAGCCTTGGCTTCTTGTGAGCTCCTGTCCCCGGGAAGCAGGATCTTATGACCAGCCTACTCAAGTTCCCTTCTCCACTTTCTTCAAAAGGACAGAAACCTCTGTGCCCTGTGCACTCAGCTGTCCAGGGCCTGGCTCACAGCCATGTGTGGTACCAGTCACTGTCTGACAGAGAGTAAATGGAATCAGGTAGCCTAGGCTCCAGTTCCTGGGTGGAGGGAGGCCAGGAAGAAAGGTGGCCCACAGAGAGAAAGAGGTCCTCAGAAAATGAGAGATCGTCAGGAAGGAGTTGCCAGGACCTGCAGTTGTTGGGTGACAAGTGGTATCCTTTGGATCCTGGGGGATACCATTGTCACCAGAGAGCTTGATTACTGCTGAGCCCTGCAGAGTCAGGCTAGCCCGGGCCTGGGAGAACCTCTCACATACTGAGTAAACCCCCAAGGACTGAGACTGTGGGTCTCAGTCTTCCTTTGGCCCTTTGCCAAAGCTGTGTGGGTCCTCCAACCTCGATGCAGAACCTTAGTTGCCACCTCTGTAAAAATGGTGTCATGATTCCAAGAGTGCCAAAGAAGTCAGTTTTATTCCCAAATATTTCTGTTCTCTACCTGTCATTCATTCCAAAGCTCCCCTTCCTTTGCAAGCTCATCTGTCACTCAGAAGGTAGCTAGCTGTGCATCCAGGGCTGGAGAGATGGCTCAGAAGCACCGGCTGCTCTTGTAGAGGACCTGGGTTCAGTTTTCAGCAACTACATAGCACTTCACAACCACTTATAACTCGGACACCTTCTTCTAACTGCCACAGGCCTGGCATGTGGTGTATCCATTCAAACAAAACACTCATCCATGCAAAATAAAATAATAAAATCTTTTAAATATTTACATTACATATTCTAGTGGTCTTAAGTGCTATTTATTGTTAATTTTTTTAAATAAATAAAAGAAGGCAGCTGAGGGTCCAGCATGTTATCCATCGGACTCTACAGGGCCTCCAGATCTTCCATAGGAGTCCCATAAACAGAGACTTCTTTACCATGTTGTTCCCTGTGCTATTTCCAAGTGGTTCATTTTATTGAACCCCAAAGACATCAACACAAACATTCCTTTGCTGACAGGAGGCTGAGCTGTCACTGGTCCAAGCAGGGGCACTGCCACTCAGTCATGTCATCCTGTATTTCATGTGACAACTGTTTTCTCTTTCTTGTACAGCAGACCTGTTGATAGGCTTGGATGAAGGGAGTAGGCAGAAAGGAGAGCTAATGGGTTAGCCAGGTACATGACCAGTAAGGATATCACTGGTGGGTTAGCCAGGTACATGACCAGTAAGGATATCACTGCCCAGAAACACTTATACAGAAATGGTCTTGAAGTTCAATTCCACCAAAGTTCTCAAGGAGGAAACTCCCTCCAGGTCCAAGGGAGGGTCCAAACAGGTCTCCAGACCTTGATGAGATAGAGACAGGCTGATCAGAGACTGAAGGCCTCTCTCACGTATAAGGGAAATGGGCTGTTGGGTTTCCTATTAGACTCAGAAGCCAGGAGCTGGTCATAAATCAAGAACAGAAAAGTGATGTTAGTGCTTCAAACGAAATTTTCAAGCCCGGGAAACAATTGAGCATAAAAATCCATTGGAGGGAAAAAAAATTTATTAAAACTTCAAGAGAAATGCTTTGCTATAAATTAGGTTTCTCTGCCAACTGGGATAATTCAATAATTTCCCCTTGACATTCTCAAGATTGCTCTTTGGGGGGAATTATGATTCGCTGAAGTCAGGAGCAATTTGTTTCTAAAGAAAGACAAAGGTAGTGTGTGCCTGTAAGCCCAGTGATAGGACGATGACAGGAGCCTGGGCTGCAGCTCAGCTGGTAGAGTCTTCCTTAGCATGCATAGAACCTTGGGTTTGGTCCCCACCCTGCATATGACTTAAGTCCTAGCACTGAGGAGGCGGAGGCCAGAGGATGGGAAGAACAAGGTCATTCTCATCCATTAGTGAGTTTGAAGCCAGGTTAAGGTACATAAATGCTGTGCAAAATAATAATGATGATGATAGATGGATAGATGGACAACAGACAGACAGACTCAACAAGGAGTGGAGGTGACAGATGACAAGGCTTCTTCTAACTTAGACTCCCACGGGTCGACCAGTCCAGTGAACTGAGGTTCTAACAATGGAGGGATGTGTATCATCTCCATTCGGAGCTGGCTAAGGCCACATTTTGACAGTAAAGCAGCAAATAAGAGGCTGGGGGAAGTCTTCCAGAATCTTCTAACTGCTAATCTTCTAGGGTAGTCTCAGCTTACCAACTCTAAAGCCTTATGGAACTAGATCTGGCCCCAGGTCACAGCATGCCTGTGATCCCTTCTCAACATTAGGGGGTGGGGGGCCGTGGGCCTTCCAATTTGTTTTTGCTATGCAAAGCCCCCCAGTGACACACTCTCAAGTCTCCTATCATGTGGAGCGTACACCCCAGCACTTAGAGATGCTGGTCTCTCTCTACAAGGTCCAGTGCCAGCCTGTTGGATAGAGTTGCTCTGTCCTATAAGGTCGGTTGAAATAAGAGGGAAGGCTGATGCCCAGAGATCTTTCTCACAATGAGTCTGATCATCCTGCACTAGCCTCCAAGGCAACTGATGGTGTGTGTGTGTGTGTGTGTGTGTGTGTGTGTGTGTGGTGTGTGTGTAGTCTGGAGGCTGAACTATGGTCTGCATAGAACAGAGCTACAGAGACATCCAATGGAAAGCCCCAGAGCCATGTCTGGCACAAGGAAGCTGGATTTACTAGTCTTTAGGATACAGGCTTCCTGAGCCTTTCCCAATACCGGAAACCCATCCCATGAACTCCCTGCTCAGTTTCCCTTCTCTCTTCTTTCCTCTTCCTGGTCTTAGGAACTGACTTCTTCCAGAATCAGTTGAGAAGAATACAGTTTGCCTACAAAGTTGGGCCAGCTGAAGGGCACCCACCCTCATATGCTTGGTCAGAGAGTCACTCAGTGCTACAACCAAGAGCCTTCCTTGGAAGGGTGGTTGGTATCTGAATTCTCTCATTTTGCAGAGGCCAGGAGAGGTTAAAGTGATTTTTGCCTAAGGTCATGCTTTTCTAAGAGGTCCTTTTATCTTAGACAGGGACCAGGTCAGACCATCTCAACCACAGAGTAGGGTCCCATCTCATGATTTCCTTTTCCCTCCCCTCCTCAGATTTTTCCATGAGTCAGAGCCCCTCAGATCTGCAAATATGGGTCACTGAGACCAAGGGACACATGGAGGCAGGGATGGATGGCAGAGACAAGCAGTGGGCTCTCTTCCTGACTATCCTGTGGGTCTCCAGACATTAAGATCACAGGGCTTAGCAGAGAGGGATCAAAGGGGAAGGAAGTGGGAGAGTCTGGGAAAGTTTCTCCACACAGCTGTCAGAACCAGTCTTCACATTCATGTAGATACTGCTTGGCTGAGAGCACTGAGAGCTGGGCCTGAGAGGTCATCTATCTCTGCCTCTTTGAGTCACTTCTTCCCTGGGGCACTGTTCCCTCCCTCACAGGTCATCCCATGGGTGCCTTTTGTATGGTTTGTTGTTTGTTTTGTTTGGAGACAGTGTCTCACTGTGTAGCTTCAGCTGGCCTGGAGTTCTCTATGTAGACCAGGCTGGCCCTGAACTCATAGAGATCTGCCTGCCTCAGTCCTCAGTCTCCAAGTGCTGGAATTAAAGGTGTGTGCCACCATGCCCGGCTACTCCATTGGTTTTTGCTTTTTGATCATTTGGAATTTAGATTCTCTCTCTCTCTCTCTCTCTCCCTCTGTGTGTGTGTGTCTCTCTCTCTCCCCCCCCCCCCCCCCCCACTATGTAGACCACTCTAGCTTCATACTCACCTGCTTCTACCTACAGAAAGTTGGGATGAAAGGCCTGGAGTAACACTACCTTTCTGTGCCACTGCCCTGGTCTTGACCACACCTGTAAGGGACAGCTAACGGTTGCAGAATGCTCTGGGCCTATTGCTTACCAAGATCTCAGGTCTCAAAGACTAATCTGTAAGCATCACAGAGCTGGGCACCAGGGTGGTAATTTCCCACAGGGGACCTAACCTAGCACCCACATGTTTCCCTTAGAGAGAGAAGGCTATGAGGAAACTCAAGAATGGGGCACTTCTGCCGCCAGGGCAGGCTGTCAGCAAATGCTACTGAACTAGAGAAGTGTGTGTGTGTGTGTGTGTGTGTGTGTGTGTGTGTGTGTTCGCGCGGCTTTGTTTTTAGTTTTTTTCTAGAGAGAGTTTCTCTATGTTGCTCTGATTGTCCTGGAACTCGCTCTGTGGACCAGGCTGGCCTGAAACTCAGAGATCCACCTGCCTCTGCTTCCAGAAAGCTGGAATCAAAGGCGAGCGCCACCATGCTAGTTAAGAATAATATATTTTTAACAGAGTTAGCCTCTAGGCCCTTGAGATCTCCAGGTTCCTGGTTTTGCCTTAGGAAGGTAACATTGGGATCACCCATTATCACCTAGCATAGTGTGACTTGGGACAGAGAAAGCTGATGTTTGGTTGCTTGGAAACTACAGTCCAACCACTCAGTAGCTTGGCCTCTCCCTGCCTCAGTTTCCTTATCACTAAAGGAAGGTGAGTTATTACAGAGAGCTCTTCTCAAGTACCAGCCTTTGTCAGTAACTTCACACAGAAGGGAAAAAAACCCTTGGGAAATGCAGGCTCCTCTGAGAAGCTGGGTGTGGTGGGCTGGCCTTCCCGGAGCAGAGGGGGCGGGGCGTCCAGACAACCTTCCATTCCCACCCCCCACCCCCACCCCACCTCCAGACGCAGAGCTTCCTTGCTGCTGGCGGGAGCTGAGTCACTATGCAGGCTTGCCTGGTATCCTCGTCACTGGACTTCGTAGACCTGAAAGTCCAGAATCTATCCTCCAGGCTAATCCACTCTGCTCCAGGTGCCTCCAGGAATTCTGGAAATGCTCCTAGGGGCTCACAGGTTTGGGGTGTGGAGGAAGCAGAAAGCCTCATTCTGGTCTGTTTAGAGAATTCCAGGAAGCCCTTGGGAATCTCCCTGGCACCGCTGGGCACCGAGCCTATCTCTGCACCTCTTATCTCAGCTTCCCTCCGGGGCAAGCTCTGTCTCTACAGAACCCCCTTGAAATGCACCTGCCTCAGGGTTAGAAGTGCCGCTCCAGGCTTAGAGAAGGACACCAGAAGAAAGGATGCTAGAAACAGATGAATAACAGAGCCTGCATGGGGAGGCCGGCAGCTAGGGCTCCCACTGGCCCCGCCTGTCCTCTCCCAGCCCCCCAGGACTCCAGGGGAAGTGGTGGATGGGGGAGGGGAACCAGGCTGACAGATTCTGTAAACAGAGCCGGTTTGGGCCTCAGCCAAGGACTGGGTGTCCTGGCCCAGCCTGGGTGTGAGGCCCATCCGTGGCTCTCCAGGACACCCCGCCCTGCCCAGCTGCCCGGGGGTGCTGGGCCCACAGCCAGCTCCAGCCAGGATGTGTCTGAGTTTTGGGAAATAGCCAGTTCCCTTCTGGGGAATGGGACTGAGCACCGCGGGAGGTGAGATGAGAGGGGCTTCTCTATAAGAAACATCATTCATCTTTCATTTACACAGTATAAAGTTCAGGGATCCAGGCAGCCTAGATTCCCCGTTTTCCCCAGACACCGGTGCTGGATTGTCGCCCCGGTCCCCACCTTCAGTCTCCTGTTTCTCTCCTCTGTCCCGAGTTAGAGTCCTAGGTAGAGAAGCTGACCAATGGATCTGGTTCTGAGAGAGCTCTTCAAGGAGACGTCCACCCCTTAGGTTCTTGCCAAATGTGGTCTGCGGTGCCCATGACATCAGAGAGGCAACTCAGAAGGCAGACAAAGCCCTGGAGGAGGTCGGGGGGAAAAGGCAAGCTTTTGGGGTGACTCAAGCTACAATGTGAGGAGAAGGGGGAGTCCCTGGTGGTTATTTAAAGACCTCGGTAACCCAGCAGGTGGAGGCCGAAGTGGGCCATACACCTTGTATCTTCAAATGAGGATAAAAGTAAGACTGTCCACCTCCCACCCACACCCACCTCCTGGGGGGAGGGGGGGCCGGGAGGAGAGGGCGACCAAGGGCTCCAGTGGACTTTACGGTAGGGATGGCTGTAGGAGATCCGACAGATAAATACAGACCTATAGCTGGGGATGTACCTCAGTTGTTAGGACATTTACAGAAGGAGAACCTGGGTTCAATCCCAGCACAGCATACACTGGGCTCAGGCCAGCAATCTCAGCATCTGGGAGGTAGAGGCTGAGGGTCAGAAGTTCAAACCTATCCCTTTGCTACATCCTACTATGTGGGGAGTTTGAGGCTAGCACCTGCTATTGATTCTGTCTCAAAAACAAAACTAGTCAGAGACTGGTATGGGAGGCAGAGGTAGATGGATCTCTGTGAGTTTAAGGATAGCCTGGACTACATAGAGGGTTTCAGTCCAGCCCGGGAAACCCAGTGAGGGTATCTTAAAATAAGTAAATGAATGAAATTAAACAAAACTACTGACCCACACCAATAGGCCATTTACAATTGGCTTTCTCAAAGCCTTTGTCTGAGTCATTATCCTCTTTGCTCTCCAGAAGAGAACTGGATGTAGAAGGCCCTTGTACAAGTGAGTTTTTGTTATTTTAATATGACCTATACTTTTGTGGGAAGAGAGATTCTCGATTGAGGAATAGCCTCCATCAGAATGGCCTATGGACATGTCTGTGGAGCGTTTTCATGATTACTAAATAATGTGGAAGAGCCCAGCCCACTGTGGGCGGTGTCATCCCTCTGCAGGTGGGCCTGTGTTTTATGAGAAAAGTAGCAGAGCAAGCCAGGTAGGCAGCAAACTACTAACCTGCAGACCTCGATGGTCTCTGCTGCTGTTCCTGTCTCTAGGTTCCTGTCTTGGTTTCCTTTGATGGTGGACTGTAAAATGTAAGATGAAATCATGTCTTCGCTGGACAAGTTGCTTTTGGTCACTATTTTGTCACAGCCACAGAAAAGCACAGAATAGCCTCCTCCCACCCCAATCTCTTAGAACTTGGTTGAGTCCTAATTTGTAAACATGTCTTACTCGCTGGCTCTGGCCCAGATGGAATGAGTGAGTATGTATTTGCAGACACTGAGAAAGCCAGACTCAATGGCTACCTCCTCCAAGGTGTGACAGCCTGGGCAAAGCCTGGGCAAAGCCTGGGCAAAGCCGATGGCTCTGCTAGAATGCTAAGAGAAACGAGATATGGGTACGGTGACAGATGGTTGTGATTCCAGCACATGGGAAGCAGAGGCAGGAGGATCAGGAGTTGAAGAGCAGCTTTGACTACCTAGTGAATTTGAGGCCAACGTGGGCTACATGAGACCCTGACTTAAACAAACAAACAAATAAAATAAAATAGTTTGGCAGACTTGAAAAAGTTCTAGGTCCTATACCCTAGTCAGTTTCCTTCCCAGATCCAGTCTCCAATTCAGCATCCAAGGCTCTCAGCTTCCTGCTTGTTGGAGAACTGGTGCCCTGAGCAGATACATACTAATCAGAGGTTGTAGATTATGGCAAGGGATGTGGTTTGAGGCTGAATTTAGAGTTGATTCTTCTACCAAGACATAGCCCAAGCTATGCCCTGCAAGACTACACATCTAAATGCATAATAAGCACTGGCCAAAGCTGACCTCTGATAACGAACTCTCTTCACTTCAGTAAGGCAGCTGGGCTTACATTGCCCAGGGATCCCTTGAGGAGATGGAGTAACACCAGTAGGACCTGTGCCTCTGCTGGGGGTTGGGGGGTGAGGTGGATAGACAAGTTGTAGAGAAAAGAGTAAAGACTTGAGTTATCCCCAAAGCATCTCTTGGGGCATCTGGTAGAGCCCAGAGCACTAGTCAAGGGGCTATAGAATGGACAGTTTAGCAGGTAATAAATGTGTGTATATGGGAAGGGGGCGTGGTCAGTCTTTACTGTCAACATGACTGGATTTGGAATACCCTTGGGTATATCTTTGAGGCAGTTTCTAGGAGGGTTTAGTTGATGAGAAAAGACCAACTGAGGTGTTTGGAAGAGAATGGTTCCTGTAAGCCTATCTATATATGTGAATGCTTGACCCCACCCACTGCAGTTGGTAGAAATGTTTGGGAAGGATTAGGAGGTGTGGCCTTGTTGGAGGAGGTCTGTCACTGGGAGTGGGCTTTGGGGTTTCAAAAACCTCCATCATTCCCAGTAGGCCTCTCACTCTTCCTGACCCATGCTTATGGATCCAATGTAAGCTCTCAGCTACTGCTCCAGCATCATGCCTACCTGTCTGCTGCCCTGCTCCCTACCATAGTGGCCATGAGCTATAAACCTCTGGAACTGTGAGCACCCAAATTAAATGCTGTCATTTATAAGTTGCCTTGGTCATGTTCTTTTGTCCTGGCAATTGAAAAATAACTCTACACACACACACACACACACACACACACACACCTCTCTAACGTGGCCGAATAAAGAGTGAAGATGGAGAAAGGGAGGGAGGCTCTTGCATGCTCTTTCTGCCCTCTGCCTTTGGATACAATGTAACCATGTGCCTTGCATGTCTCTTTCTGCCTTTGGATACAATGTAACCATGTGCCTTGCATTATCATCCTCCATCATGGACCCTATCCCTTCCAACTGTGAGCTAGAATAAACCCTTCCTTAGTTTACTTCTGTAAGTATGTTGTCATAGCAACTAGAGAAAGTAGTAAGGGACATGAGGCAAATGGGCTGCCATCTTGCTGGGTCACCTCCCCCAGGGCTTCAGAAGCAGTGAGTGCCCCCTTTACCCCTGCCAAACTTGAACATTGCTCTTGGAATCCATAAACTTCAATCTGGCAATGCTTCCTGGCATAAAGAAGAAAGTGATTAGTGGGAGTGGACATTGTGAGGGCAGGGGTCCAAGGTCAGGTTGGATGTGGTTTTTCCAGGTGGCTCCATTTCAGGGGCAGGTGACTGGCCAGTGTCAGGGAAAGGGGCTGATGAGAAGAGCTGAAGAATGCCATGGTGTCTCTTATGGCAGAATAAACAGCTCTGCTTTCATTCATTCCCATCTGCCTCCGTGGCTAGCACTGACTCCAGCATGCTCTTTCTTTCTCTGTGTCTTCCTTTCTTGTTTGTCTGCAGCTTCCCATCAGTCCAGGGTAGCTTTAACTGAAGTCACAAGAGACCTGGATCAATTGCCTTGTTGTGGTGGTTTCTGGTTTTATGAGACAGGATATCATTATATTGTTCTAGCCAGCCTTGAACAGACTGTGTAGATTATGTTGTTCTGAGACTTGCAAGGATCCTCTTGTCTCTGCCTCAAATGCTGGGATTAAAGGCCCACCTCACCTGGCATGGTTGCTTTTTAAAATAACAGCTTAGAGGGCCAGACAGTTGGCTCGGTGGTTACGAGCACACTAGGAGACTCACAACCACCTGTAATGAGGATTTGATTCTTTGGAACTAGAGTTACAGGTAATTGTGAGCTGCCATGTGGGTGCTGGGAATTGAACCCAAGTCCTCTTGGGCAACAAGTACTCTCATATACTTTAAGCCATCTCTCCAACACCAACGTACATCTTTTAAAATAAAAAAAAAAGTTAAGTAGAATTTTCAAAAATTATTTTTATGGGTTGTATATGCTCAGCCCAGGGAGTGGCACTGTTAGAAGGTGTGGCCCTTTTTGAGTAGGTATGTCACTACTGGTATGGGCTTAAGACTCTCATGCTAGCTGCCTGGAAGTCAGTATTCTGCTAGAGCCTTCTTTTTTTTTTTTTTGGTTTTTCGAAACAGGGTTTCTCTGTATAGCCCTGGCTATCCTGGAACTCACTCTGTAGACCAGGCTGGCCTTGAACTCAGAAATCCACCTGTCTCTGCCTCCAAAGTGCTGGGATTAAAGGCATGCACCACAACTGTCTGGCTGCTAGCAGTCTTCAGATGAAGATGCAGAACTCTCAGCTCCTCCTGCACCATGCCTGCCTGGATGCTGCCATGTTCCTGCCTTGATGATAATGGACTGAACCTCTGAACCTGTAAGCCAGCCCCAATTAAATGTTGTCCTTATAAGAGTTGCCTTGATCATGGTGTCTGTTCACAGAAGTAAAACCCTAACTAAGACATTGGTTTATGTTTGTCAATGTGCCAGCCTGGACTACATAGTTAGACACTATCTCAGAAGATTGTTTTGAAAAGGAAAAGAAAAATAATCACCCCTTTTCATGCCCAAATAACATTTCTCTCCTGTTATGTAGATATACCACATTTTATTTTTCCGTTCATCGGTTCATGAACACTTGGAATTCTTATCCTTTTTGGACATTATCAGTACGGCTGCTGTGAACACCCATGGGTAAATTGTTGGGTGGACATGTTTTCACTTCCCTTTAACATGTGCCTGGGAGGATTGCAGGATCATACAGGAACTCAGGGTTAACTGTTTGTGGTTAACCTCTGTTAATTGCTTTCCAGCGCAGCTAGAGTGTGTTCCATTCTGCAGCTGAGAGGGAGGATTCTAATTTCTCCACATCCCTGCCAACATTTGTTACTGTCTGTCCTTTTGAGTGCAGCATCATCGTGGATGGAGTCATATCTCATTATGGTTTATGTTTCCCTGATGATTAATGATATTTTGTATGCTCACCATCATGGGCGCAGGGAGTTGAATCCAGACCTCTCATATTGCTAGCTGAGAAGTCTACCACCAAGCTATATCCCATAACCTCATTAGCTATTTTTACATCTTCTTTGGAGAAATGTCAGCATCTCTTTAGCCCAGGCTGGCCTTAAACTTAAGGCCATCCTCCTACCTTAGCCTACCAGGTGCTGGGAATATGAATGTGAGCAACCAGGACAGCCTTCTATACCAACTCCTACACAGATATGCTTTGTAAGCATTTTCTGGTTGTCTTATATCTTCATTTTTAGTTTCAAATTACTATTTTATTTTAAGTGTGAGTGTTTTGTCTGCATGTATGTCTGTGCACCATGTGTGATCCAGGTACCCTCAGAGGCCAAAAGAAGGTGTCAGATCCTCTGGAACTGGAGTTATGGATGGTTGTTAGCTGCCTTGTGAGTGCTGGGACTTGAAACTAGGCCCTCAGACTCACAAAGATCCACTTACCTCTGACTCCTGAGTGTTGGGACCAAAGAAAAGTATGTACCACTTCACCCAGCTAAACATTTCTATTCTTTAAGTGTCACACATTTACACAATGTAACATGTATTGATTGTATCCACCACCACAGCCTCCTCAGCTCCACCTCATCTCCCTCCCGACTTTCTGTCCTTTTCCTTTTATTGTTATTAATAACCCGATGAATCCAGGTAGTACTGCCTATACATACATGGGTATATGCCCATCCACTGGGGCATCTCAGGCTACTGTGTCCGCTCCGGAGGGAGACTCTTCCTTCTTCAGCAGCCATCAACTATGGATAGCTCTTCTAATAGGGATGGGACCTCCCTTCTGCTCCTCCACCCTGGAATTGTGACTGGCTGGATCTTGTGCAGGTAATCTCAGGTGCTGTGACCTGACACATGCAGCAGCCACGTGTGCCAGAAGTCAGTTTCTCACGGCTCTCCAAAACCATCACGCCATGATTACACCCGTGAGCACAGCTTGCCAGCAGCTCAGCATTGTAGCACACAGGGTCCAGCGCTGGCTTAATGCAAAGGTTCAAAACTGGTTAAAGAGTAAATAACTTCGAGAGTTTAGCTGCACTGGGTCATGGGAATCAAACTCCACCATCCAAGGTTCAGAAACTTCAGAGAGGAACATAAGGCCCAGTGGGTGGGAAGGAGAGGAAGAAAACAAAGGTGTAGTTAACATTGAAAATTTACATAATTAGGCTACAAAAAAAGTGATCACTGTTCTTATTTGGGTATATCCCCTGTTCTGTTTTTCCTGTCCTTATGTGCATATTAAAATACTAAAATTGGCCTCATAAGAGGTCCAGTGTGCTAGTTTGCTTTTAATGTTCTATTTACAATCTACAATGGGATATCATTCATCTAATATACAGGGGATGGGAGTCAGGGTTTGATCTGAAAGGAATGGGGTCAATGATTTAAATACATTGTACATATAAATTTCTCAAATAATTAATAGAGATATTCTATTTTTTTTAAAACTCTGGGGTGAGGTGGAATGGAGTGATGTCTCAGTGACTAACAGCATTCCCAGCACCACAGAAAGCAGGTGTGGTGGTGTTTATCTGTGATATCCAGCACTGGAGAAAAAGAGGGAGGAGGTTACATTCAATACCAACTGTGCATGTTCAGCATGGTCGGGGACAACCTGGGATACAGGAGACCTCATATCAACTAATTAACTAGTTGTTAACATGAAATTTAAAAGATAAAATTTGTATTAAAAGATTAATATTACCGTGGTATCAAAGCCAGACCGAAAAAAAATACCACACAGAGAAGAAACCAAAGACCAATGTCTCATAGCAAAATCAATATTAATGTTATCAACAAGGGCCCTTGAAATGGTTCAGTGGGTAAGGGGCTTGCTGCCAAGCCTCTGATTCTGAGTTCAACTCCTGATAACCACCTGGAAGGAGAGAACCAGTCCTGCAAGTTGAACTGTGACTTCTACCTGTGTACCATGATGAACAAACAACCACCCCACCCCCACAATAAATAAATTAAGGTAAAATGTTTTATTAAATCCTCAACAACAAGTCAAGAAACCAAATCAATTTTGTTAGATGATTTTCACTTACAAGGGTTATACTTCATAACCACCAGCACTCTGTGATGTAGAGCTGTTTAAGTGTGATTTGAACATACTTTAAGAGATTTTAAAATTATGATACGTACCTCCTATTTCATTGTGGTGAATTAAATAAGAGCTGAGGTTTACATGCATAACTCAGGATCATGTGGTGATTTCCCAATGGCTATGGGGTATTACATTGAACATAATGGTTTACTGTATATCTAACTCACCTAAAATTTATTATTATTATTATTATTATATATTATGCTTTAATGACTACCCTTCCAATAGTTTCTTAGAAGTGACTCATTATTTCCCCAGAATCATTTCCTTAAGATTAATTCCTAGAAGTGAGTGATTAGGTCAAAGGGGAGGCGTCAACATTGGCAAGATTCACCAGCAAGGGCTCCTGAGTGGCTCAGTGATAAAAGCTCACAGCATAAGCATAAGGGCCTCCAGCACCCATGCAAAAGCATGGGTCCTCTGCATGCCATGCCCACTCCCACCTCCACCCCCACCCCCATGCCTGTAGCCTAGGGCTGGGGTTGGGGTGTCAGGGTGGAACAATGACAGTGAGTTTGCTGGGGTTTGCTGGCTGGCAGCCTAGCTGTAAAAGAGAGAGCTTGAGATTCAGTGAGAGACTCTCTCCCAAGGGAATGAGGTGGAAAATGACAGAGAACACCCAGCATCCTGCTCTGGTCTCAGCACACAGGCATCGCTCACCTTCAGATCCCACATGCAAAAACAGCACACGTGCACGCACACGCACAAGCAGCTTCCTTCAGGTGCACTTCCAATTTT
Source organism: Rhynchomys soricoides (assembly GCA_019843965.1). Taxonomy (NCBI): domain Eukaryota; kingdom Metazoa; phylum Chordata; class Mammalia; order Rodentia; family Muridae; genus Rhynchomys; species Rhynchomys soricoides. Next base: position 5,877,399 of record JADRCH010000121.1, read on the forward strand.
CTCCTATAGCTTCAGCAACACTGTGAATAATGATGTTGAGAGAAAATTCTTGTTGGAACATGCCCACTCCAAAAAAGTAGAGTTTTTGAATCGGACAGTGGTGACACATGCCTTTAAGTCCAACACTGAAAAAAAAAATCTGCAGCATTACATGTATACTTGGCATTGCTTAAAAGTCACAAACCAAAGATGCAGTTCAGGGAGTTTTGCTCAAATAAACTAGAAAAATGAAATAATAAACGTGAGACAAATGGGTTTTGTTGTTGTTGTTGCTGCTGCTGCTGCTGTTTTGAGATAGTCTCAGTAGCTCATGTAGCTCAGGCTGGTCTTGAACCTGCTTAAATAGTCAAGAATGACTTTGAACTTCCATCCTCCTGCCTCCACAGGGAGAGGGCTGGGATTGGGGTGTGCACCACTGTACCCAGTTTATGCAGTGCTGGGGACCAAAGCCCAGACTTTGTGCATTCGAGGCAGGCACTTCAGTAACTGAGCTCCAGTTTCAGCCTTTCTATTTTGGAGACAGGTTCTGTTGTGGCCTAGGCTACTCTCAGACTTGATACATGGCCTAATCTTTCTGCTTCCACTTCCCAAGTGCTATGAATACAGGCATGAGCCACCAACTCTGACTCAAGAGAAAAAATAATTAAATAAAAGCCAAGCATGTAATAGACATATATATATATTTGAGTTTTGTTCATCAATTTAAAAAAAATAGTGTTGAAAACAGAACCTACAATCTTGGGCATGTTAAAAAACAGTGTGCTCTTATAATGTATGTGATGGCTCATGCCTATAATCCCAGCTTGGGAGACCAAAGCAAGACCATGAGTTTGAGGCTAGTCAGAGCTACATCCTGAGTTCCAGGCCAGCCTGGGCTACAGAGTGAGACTTTACTTTAAGAAAACAAAACAAAAGTACTGTACCAAAAAAAAAATATCAAACCCCAGCAAGAATTTAGATTAATAACACTCTGATGAGGCTATTAATTTAAAATAAATAGCTAGCTGGGCAGTGGTGGTGCACGCCTTTAATCCCAGCGCTTTGGAGGCAGAAACAGGAGGATTTCTGAGTTCGAGGCCAGCCTGGTCTATAGAGTGAGTTCCAGGACAGCCAGGGCTACACAGAGAAACCCTGTCTCAACCCCACCCCACCCCCCCAAAAAAATAGCTAGGCAGGCAGTAGTGGCACATGCTTTTAATCACAGCATGCACGAGGCAGAGACAGGCAAATCTCTGACTTCAAGGCCAGCCTGGTCTACAGAGCTAGTTCTAGGTCAGCCAGGACTACAAAGAAAAATCCTGTCTAAAGAAGAGGAGGAGGAGGAGGAGGAGGAGGAGGAGGAGGAGGAGGAGGAAATAGCTATGAGGAATGAAGAAGGGGTCATTACTAGAGTTCCCACACATGTTTTAAAGATAAGGACAGTGAGGCAGGGGAGACGACTTGGTGGATGAAGTACCAACCAGTAAGCACTGAGCTTGGATCACAGCACCACACAATCACTGGGTCAGCAAGCACTGGGTTTAATGAGAGGACTTGTCTCAAAAGACAAGGTGTAGAAAGAAAGACACCCAGTGTTGACTTCTGGCCTCCACACACGTGCACACAGTGTGCACTCCTAGGGATGCTGCACACACACGCAAACATGCACATACCACACAGACAATGTAAGTAAAATAAAGCTCAGAGCCAGGATACCAAGAGGATGTCCTGAGTGACTTAATGTCAGCAACTATGAGAAGTGTAGATGAAATGGAAAATCCCTAGAAATAATGAATTATCAAATGACTCATGAAAGCGTGGAAAACCACAATATCCTATAAATCCTGTAGATTCAAACAGCAATCGTGAATCTGTGGTGCGGTATGGTGATGCACACATGTAATCCCAGCTTGTGAGAACATGGGGGATGAGCTCTGATTTGATCGCTGGGACCCACAAGATGGAGAGAGAGAACTGTCTCTCCCACATGTTGTCTTCCACCTTCCACATGCATGCTCTGGCATGTGCACTGTGCCAGACAAGTGTGCACATGCACTAGATAATTAGTTTTTTTTTTTTTTTAATTCAAGGCCAGTCTTAGCAGTATAGCAAGTTTGAGACCAGCCTAAACTAAATGAGACTCCATCAAAAGCAAAAAAGGAAAGTAAAGAAAGAAAAAAGGGAAGGACGGGGGTGGGGGGGGCAGAGAGGGGAGAGAGAGAGAGAGAGAGAGAGGGGAGAGAGGAAAGTACTGCTGATAGATGTACGTTGGCAGGGTGCTTTGTCTGGCATGTATGGGGCCCTGGGTTCAACCTCCATCACTGCATAAAACAGGTAGGGTGGTAAAGCGGAAACCTAAGGGTTTTTTGGAAAGTCAGTTGTGTTGGATGGTGTTTTGCTGGGGCAAACACGTAAAGGAACATTTCACTGAAGTAGACATAAGTAAAAGGATGTTCTGCCAAAGCAAGCACATGAAAGGACATGTGATGAAGGAGTCTTCACTAATAACACACATGTATTGGTCCTCCTTACACTGGATAGTTGAGCTCCATTTGTCAGGACTCCATAGAGAGAAATGTACCAATAAACTTCTGGTCGTGCTGTGGCTTCTTGCTGCTTCTGCAGATTTGGGCCGATTGGCAGAGTGATGTCAGCTGAGACAGACCCACATGCTGAGGTGAGACCTGTGGGGGACACTTGACATTTGGAGGGAGTGTAAAAAGGACTCCAGGGACAGTGCTGGGGCTAAGCTAGGCTTGTTTATAGAGCTAGCTGTGCAATGCTTGTTGGTCTTGCATCTTCGCTGATCTTCACTTCACTGAGAGGCACAGCTGAGAACTTTTCCTGTAGTCCCTGGTGATCCAAATCCCCCCTGTTGACTTGTGCTGATTTGGCTGAGGCCTGATTGTTCCTGCTAAGTTGTGCCACCGCTGCTACCATCCAGACACTATTGAACTGGACTGCTGGTGTATCTGTGAAGTGTTTTCCAGTGGATCGCACTGACGCTGCTGACCTGTGAACTAAACTTATGATTTCCTGACAATACAGATAGAATTTGCTCCAAGAACCATTTCTAAACAGGTCCCCTCCCCTCCCCTGTAGTGGGCTAGAAGGGAGGTTAAATCATTTAAAAACCATCATTAAAAGTAGGCTTTAAGCCAGGCAGTGGTGGCGCATGCCTTTAATCCCAGCACTTGGGAGGCAGAGGCAGGCAGATTTCTGAGTTTGATGCCAGCCTGGTCTACAGAGTTCCAGGACAGCCAGGGCTACACAGAGAAATCCTGTCTCAAAAGACCAAAACCAACCAACCAAACAAACAAACAAAAGTAGGCTTTAAACAATAAAAGTTACTCAATGGCACATGTCTGCATCCCAGCCTCTGGAGATGAAGGCAGGAGGGTCAGAAGTTCAAGGCCATCACTGATGCAAAGCAAGTTTTAAGCCAGCCTTGGCTGCATGGAACCAGTTTTTTAAAATAAAAAGTCTCCCAGGAAGAAGACTACACATTCATATGCCCATTGGGTTATGTTGAATATTCAAGGGAAAAATTTCCCGTGGTTACACTTTTTTCTGGAAGTTTAAGCATTTCCATCTGAATACAGAAGGCCTCCTTAACTTACCTTATAGAGTCAGCATTGGCCCTGACTCCAGTCTGAAAATCAATAAGGAAAACTTAAAGGCCAGTTTTGTTTATGAACACTGCTATAAAATCCCTAAACAAGTTTAGTGAACAGAATTTGCCAGACATAAAGGGATACTCGGAAGACTGACCACCGAATCATATTTGTGTTAGGAATGTAAAGTTTGATTAATGTCCAAAAAGCAGTCTGTGTAAACTGATCAGGACAGTCTTCAAAAAGAGAAGAAAACTCAGCTGGTTATCTCAATGGAGACAGAGAAAGTACAAGCCACAATCCAGCACCGAGTGGATTAAACGGTGAGTAATTTTAAAATGTATTTTGCCAAACCAGAAATGGAAAGAAACATCCTTAATCTTATAAAGACTGTCTTTAGGAGATGGAGAGATGGCTCAGCAGGAGAGAAAGACACACACACACACACACACACACACACACACACACAGAGACAGAGAGAGAGAGAGAGAGAGAGAGAGAGAGAGATCGTTAATTCCAGACTGCCATAACAGCTTTTGAAACTTAAATTTTTAAAATATATTTTTGTTTTGTTTTGTTTGAGACAAAGTCTCTCTCTATATATCCCTGACTGTCTTGAAACTCACTACATAGATCAGACTGGCTTTGAACTCTCAGAGATCCACCTATTTCTGCCTCTTAAATGCTGAGATTAAAGACTTGTGGCGTTATGCTCAGCCCTTTTCCCCATTTTTATGTCTATGTTTGTACCTGAGTGTACCATGTGCATGCCAAGTACCTAGGGAGGTCAGAGGGCATCTTGTCCCCTGGATAATTCCTGAAATTTTACATTTATTTACTCTTGGGGCTGGGGACCAGTGGGTAAGGTGGGTGCATGCACCATGCCCTGAATGTGAAGGTCAGAGGACAATTCTCAGGACTTGGTTGTCTCCTTCTGACTTGTGTGTCCTGGAGATCAAACCCAGGTCACCAGGTTTGATGCCAAATGTCTGATCCTCTGCACAAGCCCAGTTTTCAATTTTGATGAAATCCCAGCTATCAGTTATAGTTTGTGTTCTTGGAATTTTCTTTAAGAAGATTGATAGTTTTGGTTCATAAATGGAGGCTGGTGACTGGTACAGAGCTCATGTGGAAGACAAGAGCAGATTGTGCTTCAAGCTGAGAAAGTAGCCCCGGCATCGTTTGTTGGCAAAGTCAATCTATGGTTTAGCAGTTTAGCAGTTTCTGCTGAAAGTCAATGGGCTGCATGTGAGTGACTCTATGACAGTGCCACAGTTTTGTTAATTTTAAATTTATACATGGGAGTGTTTTGCCAGCATGCCAGTATGTGCACCATGTGTGTGCATGGTGCTCAAAAAAGCCAGAAGAGGGCACCATATCCCCTGGAGCTGGAGTTGCAAGCTGGTATTGTGAGCCACTGGGTATGAATGCTGGGAATTGAATACTTTTTCTGTGAAAGAGCAAGCACTCTGGATGCTGGGCCATCTCTCCAGCTGCTGTTTTTGATTTTGAGACAGAGTCTCATATAATCCAGGCTGACTTCAAACTTGCTGGGCTGTTAAGGATGACCTTGAATTCCTGATGCTCCTGCCTCTACCTCCTGAGTGCTGGGATTACAAATGTGCACTCCGCTCTGTTTAACTTAGTGATGAGAATCCAACCCAAGACGTTATGTGTGCATGTCAAGGGTTCTGCCAGCTGAGCTGCATCCCCAACTGAACACTAGCTTTTTAATCCACCTGCACAAGGTTTTGAAAAACCTAAATTTATTTTGTCCTAATCATTTAACCCATCGTGTACCCCCTCAGCCCTAAATTGTACCCTTTAATCTCTATATTTTGAGGGCAAACTTTATTGTATGCAGGTTAACACATGTGGTATTGTCGTGTACGAATCTACTTCTGGACAATTCTCTCTCACTGTGGTATTTGTGGTTTAGTGTCAGTGTCAGCTCTGTGAAGAGTTTAGCGGTAGAACATGGGATTAGCATGGCCAAGGCTCTAGGTTCTAACCCCTGTCCCCCAAATAAATTCTCTACCTGAAGGAGCCAGAGCCACCTCTGCTCTTAGGAAGATCAGTTTCAGACCCTACAACACCCTCAATGGGCGTGAAGAACTCTCTCCTCTCTGCCTGGTGCTCATCCGGTGCCTGTTCCTCTCGCTTTGTCCTAGTTCTATGAATCCTCACCTGAAACTCAAAACCCTCTGTCCTCTATCAGCCCAGGGACTCACTGTCCTTCTCAGACAGCATTTCCCATCCCCCTCTTTTCTCGAGGCTCTCTGAATCTCAGATGAACCCCACTCCCATATTCTCGGCCCTGTTTCTGATGGTCCCTGTCATTTTCCTGCTCTGACAGGAAACGGCCCTCTGGGTCTAGGCATGAGGAAGTTTAATTATGAGGGTTTTTCACCCACTCACAGGAAGGTGCCAGTATGTTGCGAAATTTGTGCTTTTGGGTTTTTTTTTATTTGAAAATGGTCTCATTACGTAATCCAAGCTTGCCTGAGAGCCTCCTGCCTCAGTGTCCCCAGGGCTGCGATTACAGCAGATGCTGCCAAATCCAGCTGACTATTTTCTTAAGTTACTTCCTGTTTATGCTCCTGCTCAGAGACCAATGACAGGCCAGGAAGAAGGCTCAGCAGATAAAAGCATTAGCTGATCTGACAACCTGAGTTTAGTCCCAGAGGCCATGTGAAAGGCTCAATGCCGCTTGGTCGCACACTGCCCATCTATACCCCAGCATTCCACACGTGAGATGAGAGGCAGAAACGGGAGAATCCTCAGACTCTAACAAGCCCATCAGCCTTGTGTCAGCAAAGGAACCAGGGAGACCCTGCCTCAAACACAAGGTGGAAGGTGAGAAAAGCAACTTCAGAAAATTGTCCTCTGACCTCCATACCTACACAGTGGCACATGAGCACCTGCACTCATACACATACACAATTAATTAGAAAATAGCGATGTCAGGGGCAAGGGCTATAAAATAGCTCATTGGTAAAATAAAAAAGAGGCCGGGCAGTGGTGGCACACGCCTTTAATCCCAGCACTCGGGAGGCAGAGACAGGCGGATTTCTGAGTTCGAGGCTAGCCTGGTCTACAGAGTGAGTTCCAGGACAGCCAAGGCTACACAGAGGAACCCTGTCTCAAAAAAACTAACTAACTAAATAAATAAATAATAAAGAGGTTGACTCATACGCACAGACCCTAAGTTTGACCCCCAGCAAAGTGAGAAAGGTCAATGGTTGAATGTCACCAGTGGTTCATCTTTCACATGGGCTTCGGGTCTCTTGTAGCCCAGGCTAGTTTCAAATTTACTCTGTATCTGAGAGTAGCCTTTAAGTCCTGATTCTCCTACTCCCTTACCACCCACCACCCCCTCCCAGCTGGGATTACAGTTATGTGAACCTGTACTGGGGTAGATTTTGTTGTTGTTTGTTGTTTTTAAAACAGGGTCTTAATATTAGTCCTGACTGGCCTAGAAGTCACTATATAGTCTGGGCTGGCCTAGAACTCATAGAGATCCCCCTGCCTCTGCCTCCTGAGTGCTGGGATTAAAGACATGCGCCCCATACCTTTAATTTTTGATTCCAGCATTCAAGTACACCTCTCTCTCTCTCTCTCTCTCTCTCTCTCTCTCTCTCTCTCTCTCTCCTCCCTCCCCAATACTCTTTCTCTCTCTCTCTCTCTCACCCCTCCCCCCAATACTCTTTATATCAGCTCAACCTCCCTTCCTATAGCCAGGCTTCCAAGGAGTGGTTGTGTCATTGTGAGCCTTCCTTCCTTCCATCTCTCAACTTCAGACACTGACCTTCTCTGCTGCCTACCCTCTGGTTCCTCAACTCAACAATTCACCCTGAGATCCACTGGTTTGAGCAAACATCTGTGACCCTCATCTGCCCAGTGTTTCGCTTCTCTCCTGTCCCAGCCTGGAGGCTGTGTCCTAACGTTACCTATCTATCGATCTGATTGTGCTATAGTACTGTCATTTGGCAAAGACACAGCCCTAGTAAATTCATCCCTTTATGCCCACACTAGTCCCACATGCGATCCTAACTTAAGGTAAACCTTCACTCACCGACTGGCCTCCGCTCATTCATTATTTATTTTTGCGAGCTCACTCCTCGCTGCCCTTGAGCTGCTGGCTCAGCCCCCAGTCCCACTCCAAGGACCATGGCTGCCCCAGCCGGGGCGCTCCATCCCTCAAGTCTATTCACACCCGCTCTCCTAGACACTGCTTCACACCTCCTCCTCCACCTCACTCTCAGCTGACAACCTCTTCCGATTTTGCTAAGAAAATAGAAGCCCTTGGCACAGACGTTGTGCTGGCTCTGCGGCTCCCCACCCACCGGCATCTGTGCCCATCCGCTCTGCCTTTCCTCCCACTGAGACGGCACCCACCCTTGTCCCCCAGCAGGGAGGCCTGTTTCTTGTTTCCTTTCTTTTCTCTTTCTTTCTTTCTCTCTTTCTCTCTCTCTCTCTCTCTCTCTCTCTCTCTCTCTCTCTCTCTCTCTGCTGTTGTTTTCAGACAGGGTCATAGGCAGCTCAGGCTAGCCTGGAAACTGCTATGAAGCCAAGATTAACCATGAACTCCTGATTTTCCTCCTTACCTCTACCTTCTGGGATTGCAGGCATGTGCCACTCCACCCGGCTGTGCACCAGATGCCAACCCCACCTGCCTCTCCAGGGCTCCATGCCAACACTCGCTCCCCCTCTCCTCAACCATGCTTTCCTGTCTCTGTGATTATTTCCACCAACACACAAAAAGCCTCTGATTTTCCTTTCTGAAGGGAAAAGTCCCTCACGACCCTTATGCTCTCAAATACCTTCGTTCTTTCTTCACCCTGTGTGACAAGCCTTCTGGAAGGCGTAGACACTTTGGCCCTCCTTCAAACCCTCCCTCCTTCCTGTATTGTACTCACTCCCATAGAACCCCACCCTCACCCTCACTAGTCCAAATATGCCATCAAAGTGGTCTCTCTCCATATCCTTAAGTCCCACAGTCACTGGACTTCACCTTCCTTCTGTCTTTGTAGCATACCAGAGCTCATCTTGGGTCAGGAAAGTGTCTCACTGGGTAAAGGTGCTTGCGGCCAAGCCTCATGGTCTCAGTTCAATCCCTGGAATCCATGTAGTGGATACACACACAAACAAGTAAATAAAGGGGTTTTTGTTTTGTTTTGTTTTTTAAAAAAAGTTCATCTTCATTGGGACACAGTTGGGAGGCTAACCCAAGATCTTGAGTTAGACCTGCCCTAACAGCAAGCTCCATGTCTGCTTGTACTACAGAGTGAGATTCTGTCTCAAAATAAATATAAAGGGGGGGGGTGTTCATCTCCCCACCTCGGCATCAACTAGTCACCCGCCCTTCTCCACCCCTTTTGCCCACACCTGTTCCTCTCCAAGGCACAGTCTTGGAGACCTTGTCTCTACCTACTGTGCCCACCATGATCACCTCCTCCAGGAGCCTGGCTTTTAACATCATTTGGCAGTGAGTAACTTCCAAATATATATACCAGCCCAAACCTTCTTCTGAATTCCGTTCCTATTGTCTCCTCAGGCTGACTCACAGCCACCCCTAACAATCAGGCTTGGCTTGCCAACTCTCCCAGTCCATAGCTGGCCCACTTTCCTACAAACATTCTGGCTTTGACTCTCAGGCTCTCTGTTCTGCATCCGGAGTGCAGCGGCTGGCTCACCCAATATGGCTGCCAGTGGGCCCTCTCCACTCTGGGCTGGCCCAGTAGGTCTCCGTGTGACAAATTCCAGGATTAGGGGGCTGAAGTGGATGCTCCTCTCATCCCACATATCTCATGGGTATTTGGTTATTGACACTTGTATGCCCACCTCGCCTCTGTCTTCCCCCCAGAGGTGAGGCTGTAATGACATTCCAGGAGAACACTGCTGAAGACTGAGTTCTGAAGACATCCATCTGTGGCTTCCATAGCATGCTGAGAGGAGCTTTCCTCTGGGTTTTATTGGTTTTAGGATCCATGCGAGTCCTGATGGGGACCTCCACAAAAGGTATCTTGGTTTCTGACCTGCCTGGCTTTCATTTGTTTGACTGATTTGTTTTATTTTTTTAATTTTTAATAAATTTGCTTGTTTAATGTATTTATTTTTGAGATAAGGCCTCATTATGTAGCTCTGGCTGGCCTAGAACTCTCTATTTAGACCAGGCTGGCCTGCAACTCATAGAAATCCACCTGCCTTTGACACTGAAGTGCTAGAATTAAAGGCATGTGCCAACATAAGCAGTATTTTTTTTATTGAGAAAGAGAGAGAGAGAGAGAGAGACTCTAGTATCCCAGGCTAGCCCTGGATTTCATATATAGCCAAGGATAACCCTGAATTCCTGATCTTCCTAACTCTACCTCTCAAGTGCTGAGACTACAGGCATGTGCCACTACCCCCATCTTATGTAGTGTTGAGGATGAGCCCAGAGCTATGCGCACGTTAGAAAAACATTCTGCCATCTGAAGTACATCTCAATATCCACAACCTGGCTTTCAAGGTTTGTAGGGCTCCCTGGCCCAGAAATCAGGAATGGGAGGTGTCGGTCCCTTAAGACCACTCCTGAGTGGGCTTCTCAGCAGCAAATGGTAACACAGGGTAGCTCCCTCTCTCACCACTACTCACAGCTACAATTTACAGACCAAGAATTAAAGCCTGGAACACTCAACGCCCTGCGGTCTCCCAGAGTGGGAGGGAGGAGCCTGTAGCAGGCTCCACTGCCCTTGGAAGCCAGGCACATTGGCAGCAGCTACCCCGGGTGAAGAAGCATTCTCCGGGTCATGCTAATCTGCTGTTTCCTCTTCTTCAGAGTGTCTGGCTGAGGCTAAATTGAATTATTTATCCAGTCCTGTGTGCCCATGTCACTTACCCAGACAGCCAGTTTATTCATGACTCCACGCTATCAATTTCAACATGCAATTTGCAATGAAATTTGACTGATCAGCAATACTGTAATTAGTTGCAAATGTCTGTGCTTGTATTTGTTTGGTGTAGGGGCTATTTCATTAAAGTGACAGAGGCCAATAAACTCCCTTGTCTTTGCCCTGGGACATAGGATGAGTAGCAGTTGTGTAATAGGGCAGGGCCAGACCTTGCCCAGCTGCCAGGCTGTGGAGAAATTGAAAGACCTCAGAGCTGTCTGACCCGAGCTGTGGTTTGGCTTTGTGGGGTTTTGTAGTTGTTTTTCGTTTGTGTATGTGAGGATTTGTTTACGCTTTGCTATACTTTTTATTTCTTTGTTGTATGTTCAAGTATGCACATGTGAGGGTCATGGCTCGTGTAGAAATCTGAGGACAACTTGAAGAAGTAGCTTATCCCCTCCTACCAAGTGGGTCCCATGGATTGAACTCTACTCATCATGCTTGGACATCTTTACCTTAACCTACTGATCCATCTTGCAGCCCCTATTTAGTTGCTTTTTGATACAAGGCTCCTGTAGCCCAGGCTGGCCTCAGACTTCCTATGTAGTTGAGGCTGACTTGGATCCTCCAACCGCAGCTTCCCCGAGGCCAGGATTACAGATGTGCATCACCACACCCTGCATTCGGTTTTTGTTCTAAACTGCTGGGTGGGATCATCCAGCGTTGAATAGATAATGCCATGTGTAATCCACAAGGGGAACTGGAGCTACCCTGCACGGCCTCTTCTGCTCCCAGATCTGCTTGCGTACCTCCGGTGACAGGAGGTCCCAGCTGGAGGTACCTCTGCTTGTAAGAACATCCTTTTCTTCATTGAGACCTCCAGCTGTAGGTTCTCCCCCATCTTGTTCTTATCTCAACTCAGAAAATATGGCATTACACAGGCTTGGAGCCAGGCTCTAAGCCTCAACTCGACAAAAGGGAGACTACTCAGCCATCCTTCCTCAGGATTGTAACCATCAGCTCTCCTAGCTTCATGTAACCTTGAGGATGCTAGGCAAGTGCTCTGCCTAGCACTGAGGCCTGAAAAATGGCTACTAATTAAGTAGACTGTCATTGAGTCATGCATGAAAATAAGACAATCAAGGGACTCAGAGGTTCTCTGGGCAAAGCTGACCACGGCCCCAGAGCACATTTTGGATCAGGCTCTGTTAGAAACTTAATGGCACCATCCACCGGACACTGAAAACGTTGCCTTCACCTGGGGTGCAACCATCTCCACTGTCCTGGGTGTGTCATCCTGCCCCACCCCCACAGTGCCCCACAGCGCCTTCCATAGAGCTTTCTGTGGTCCTGGCTTCACTGGACTGTCAGCTCATGTGCCAGCCCTTGGGTTTGACTGTCTGATGAGTGAACAGGACACAGAACTTCTGGTCTTAGAGGACTCTGGTCTCAATTCTGAACAGCCGAAAGGAAAACCAAGAAGCAAAGCAAACATCAGTACTAAAGATATCAGGCTCTACTCACCTGCCAACAACGATTCACATCCACTTAGCAAGTCTTTCTGTAGTGCCGGAGGGAAGTAACTGTGGTCCCTGCCCTCACAGACAGAGGCCAATAGCCTTAGCCCAGACAGTTGACTCTAAGGGAACCAGGGTGCCCAGACTGGACAGTAATAATAAGATATCAGGTCCTAGATGAGTGAGCTGAAGGCAGGGGCTGCCGAGGAAACCCCACACTTCCTTGGAGTTGTGTAACATCTCACAAGCTTATTGCACCAAAGCTGTGTATCAGCACACGAATATCTTAAGACAGATTCAGACCAGAAGAATTGGTCTACAGTTACCTGTCCCCTATTGATAATGTAGTCTCCATTCCACCTCTTCTGGTAATAGCATTCCAATTTATTTTTAAAAATCTTTGTAAAATAAGATTTATTTTTGTTACTTTTTAAGTGTGTGTGTGTGTGTGTGTGTGTGTGCACGCGTGTGCATGCACACACACACACGCATATGAGGGCAGGTACTCATGAGGACAGAAACATCAGATACGCTTACAGCTGCAGGCACAGGTGGTTGTGAGCCGCTAGATGCAGTTCTGGGAACTGTACTAAGGCCCCTTGCAAGAGCAGTTCATGATCTCTCCAGTCAGTCCCGGGTATTCCATCTTTATCTGGGTAACTGTTACTCTCAACACTTCCTGCTTCTGTGCTTCAGGTGGGGTTAACGTCCTGCATGAGAGTCACATATGAGCCATGCCTAGCCCAGCAGAGCTGGATCTCACCTACAGAACTATAAAGCATTGTCTTAGTTAGGGTTTCTGATGCTGTGAAGAGATATGGTGACCAAGGCAACTCTTATAAAGGACAACATTTAATTGGCATTGGCTTACACTTTCAGAGGTTTGGTCCATTATCATCATGGCGGGAAGCATGACAGTGCTGGAGGAGGTGAGAGTTCTACATCTTGATCCGAAGGCAGCCAGACATCTCAGTCTGGCCAGACTTGAGCACATATATGAGACCTCAAAGTTCACCCCCACTGTGACACAGCCCTTCCAACAAGGCCACACCTACTCCAACAATGACACACCTCCTAGTGTCACTCCCTGTGGGCCAAGCATTCAAACATGGAGGCCACTATGGTGGCCAAACTTATTCAAACCACAAGCATCTTACCTGAGCTGAGCATCTGCTGAGGTGCAGAGCGCCCTGTGCAGTGCTGAGATGCAGAGAGCCTTACTCACATGGGAGGATGTATATAGCTCCTTATTCATAGTGCAATACTGCAGAGCACTTTCTGCAGGGTGCTCAGCTGCAGGGCGCCTTCTGGATGGTGCTGAGTGCGCTGTGTTCAATGCAGGGCTTTCAGAATGCCTTTGGAGCTGTGCAAAGCGGTGCAGTGGTTGGTTTAGAGATGTCTGTGATCCCATGCCAAACCGTGTGGTCCAATCAGAGCTAATTGTTGATATTTGGAGAGCCAGGAGAGCATGTTCTCCATTCACCCCGGCTTGAAGATATGAGAGTGTCAGCCTGGAGTTGCTGACAGCTGTGTCGCTACCACAGAGTCTAGGATAGGGGAGATGGCTCATCAAGTCAAAGTGCTAGTCATGCCAGGCCATCTGAGCTTAACTCCTAGTAGAGGTCACTGCAAATTTGAGGCTGGCCTGGTCTGGCCAAGCCCTGTCTAAAACAAACAAGAAAGAAACCCACTGCTAACAAGAAATCATTCTGAGCTGGGGAGATAGCTCAGTTGGTAAATTGCAAGCACGAGGCCCTGACTTGGATCTCTAGAATCTATGTAACAGCTGGGTAAGGCAGGACTCATCTATACCCCCAGCAAGGAGGTAGGAATATGCAGATCCTGGAGCTTACTGGTTCAGCTAGACTGGCTGACTGGTGAGCTCCAGGTTTAGTGGGAAAAGAAATACTGTCTCAAAAACTAAGGTAGAGGGCTGGTGAGTCAACTGAGGAGACAGAGGAACCTGCTGCCAGGCATGATGGCTGGAGTTTGATGTACCCATGTAAAGGAAAGAGCCAACTCCACAGAGCTATTCCCTGACCTCCATTTGCACTTGATAGCACACACAGCTTCCCCATAATAAAAAATGAAAATTAATTCAATACAATGAGGTGGACAATGATTGAGGAAGGCTACTGACATCAACCACTGGTCTGTCTCCATGTGCACATATGTACATGTGTATACATGAACTCATACATAGCACACATACGAAATAAATAAACCAACAAAAAATTATACCTAGTTATTGGTTGTGTGTGTGTGTGTAAATATGTGTACAACAAGACAACAAGGGGGAATCAGTTCTCTCATTCCACCATGTGAGTTCTGAGATCAAGCTCAGGTTGTCAGATCAAAGCAAGTACCTTTCTACTGTGTGTGTGTGTATGTGTGTGTGTGTGTGTGTG
>JADRCH010000121.1:5891888-5969168 GCA_019843965.1 Rhynchomys soricoides
TGTGTGTGTGTGTGTATTTAATAGGATATTCTGCCAAGCTGTCTATATAGAGTTGAGAAAACTAGCCTAGGTCTATTATAATGTCTATTAGAAAATCCTTCCTGGTGCCTAGAATCGGATCGTGGCTCAAACTTATGATCTCAGCATTTAAGTGGCTGAGGTAGGATGATTTGAGGACAGCCTAAGCTGTACAGTGAGATACTGAGATCCTGAGAAGGAAGAAGACAAAGAGGAGAGGAGGAGGAAGGAAGGGAGAGGAGGAAAGAGACGCTGGGGGTTAGGCTAGAAAGAGATATCTCAGTGTGTTTGCTGCTAAGCCTGATGACCAGAGCTTCCTTAGCTCAACCTAAAGGACCCACACTGTGGAGAGACAGAACCAACTCCCACAAGGTGTCCTCTGACCTTCAGAAACACCATGCATGCACCCCACCCCTGGAAGTGGAAACTTAACAGTTCTTTGGAAAGCCAGTTGTGTAGGCTGGTTTTTCGCTAAGGCAGACACATGAAGGAACATTTCGCTGAAGCAGACACAGGTGAAAGAAAGTTTTGCTAAAGCAAGTCCATGAAAGGACACGTGACGAAGGAGTCTTTGCTAACGACATGCATGTACTGGTTCACTTTATGTGCGTTGTTGAGCTGCATTTGTCAGGACTCCACAAAGAGAAATACATGGAGAGGTTCCTGAGGTTTCTTGCCTCTTCCAAAGACTCTGGCAGTTTGGCAGAGTGATGTCAGCTGATACAGACTCATGTGGAGCTTTGCTAAGATAGGCACATGGGCTGAGGCAAGACCTGTGGTGAGGCAAGACCTGCGGAGGACACGTGATGTTTTGAGGGAGTATAAATAGAACCCAATGAACAGTGACAGAGGCTTTGCTTGCTTGTGTAGCTAACTTTGCAACTCTTCTTGGTCTCAAGTCTTTGCTGATCTTTGATTCATTGAGAGAGGCACTGAAAAGAACTTCTCCAGGCATCCCTAGTGGTCCTGGTCCCTCCTGCTGATTTGTGCCAATTTGGCTGAGGCCTGACTGTCTCTGCTAGGTTGTGCCACTGCTGCTGATTCATGTTTGCTATCTCAACACCACTGAACTGGACTGCTGATATATTCATGTAGTATTTGCGAGTGGATTGAGCTGCTGCTGCTGATTCCTATGAACTGCTGATTTCCTGACAATGCAGATGAGATGGGATTTACTCCAAAGAATCATTTCTAAGCAGGTCCTCTTCCCCCCGGATCCTAAGAACCTTTCTTTTCCACCACCTCTGGTGGGTGGAGGGCTAGAAGGGAGGTTAAAGTGTTTAAGAACCCATAGTAAAACTAGTATTATGGTAATATTCAAACTGAGGGCCCTGGCTATTCTTGGCCCAAGTCTGTCCAAGGTCAGGCTACATGCAGAGTATACAGGCAGCAAGCAATGATAATCCCAGAAGCTCCACAGGCTAGGACAAAAGGCTCACTTGAGTCCAGGAGGTAGAAGCCAGAGATTCAGCACAGCACATCTGCAAACAAACCAGCAAATAAACAAAAACAAACAAAAGAAAAGGTAAAAAGACAGACTCCATGGGGCTGAAGAGATGACTTACCATTGGTCAAAAGCATTGGCTGTTCTTCCAAGGGATCCGAGTTCAATTCCAAGTACCCACATGGCAGCTCACAGCCACCTGAAACTCCAGTCCCAGGCAACTTGATGCCCTCTCCTGGCCTCCACAGGCACCAGGCATGCCTGTGGTGCACTGACATACATGCAGACAAAACACCCATACAGATAAAATTAATATATTAATTAACTGAAAAGAAACTCAGGTAATCTCCAGAGAGACCAGCTCCTCTCAATAATCCAGAACCCAAAGAGGCCAAGGCAACCAGCTGAAGTTTGTCAGTGTCCCCGGTATGGTGAGCTAACCATGGTGCCAGCCTTCAAGCCTAGCCCCTCACACTGAGGGACGACCTTACTCAAACTTTTGAAGAATCTTTTCCCAAGCAAGATTCCGAGCCTCCAGCCTGGCGTAGTAATCACACAGCTCTAATCTCAGCACTCAAGAGGCGGAGGCAGGTGGATCTCTGTGAGTTCAAGGTCAGCCTGATCTACAGAGTGAGTTTCAGGACAGCCAAAGCTACATGGTGAGATCCTGTCTTGACCACACATACACACACAAACACACACACCAAAACAAACAAACAAACAAACAAACAAAATGACTCCCCAGCTCCACTCTCCCAATTTTTCCAGGAAGACAAACATGAGGACAAGGCTCAGAGTTGAGAAACGCTGCTTGTAGTATTCACAATGACAAAGAAATCAGAAACGGCAAAGAAAACTGGATGAAAGCCAGCAGCTGCATTCCCTCTGTTTTTCCTGAAGCCTCAGTGAGAGGTGCTCCTTAACCTTCCTTTGAGACATCCAGCACAAATTCAGAGCACACACAGAACCCTCACACCCTCAGATGAGGAGAACTATCCATGGGTACGCTCGCTCTCTCTGTCTCTGTCTCTCTGTCTCTCTGTCTCTCTCTCTCTGCAGCTGCTGAAGTAGCAACTGTACTTATTGGACCACCTTGTAAGGCAGACCTGAACTGAGACAGCGATGAACAATGGCGTCCAGCTGACCAGGACTGCTTAGTTCCTTAATCTACTCTTTGCAGTGTAACCACATTGAATAAATATCCTTTCTCTGCCTTTGGTCGCTAAGTATCTCTTTAAATGGTGTACTGTTGACAGGAGACCAAGCCTAGCTTGTTGGGACTGCCAGAGTCAAGGCTTTGATCTTAAAATCTGGTAACTAAAGCCAGCTCAGAAACGGATCAGATCAAGACCTTCCCTTCCAGGCCCTGGGAACAGCCTGCTAACCTCTAGCCTTGATATGTCAGTCCCTTGAAGCAACAGCCTTGGAATAGGTAGGGAGACCTCTCTTTTCCTGATACCATTGGGTGATAAATTGGAGTACCACAGTCGAACCTAGGCTTCTTGGAGAAGGGGGAGGATGTGTCTTAGCCTCAGTTTTCAGACCCCATAGTCTGATCTGGGTTGGGCTTCCATGCCACCTGAGTGGGCTCTGTGGCCTTTGGAACTAAGGCCCTCCCCATATGTGTTTTCTGTAGGTTACCAGCACTCAGTTGGCCTGAGCTCTAGAATTTATCTAGCTTAGAGTCAGCCCACTCCTATCTCATAGAACATCATCTTGGAGCCCTGTTTGGGAGTTGGCACACAAAGATTTTTCCCTTAGGCACAAGATGACTACCCCCTTATCATCCCAGAGCACAGAAACCTTTGGCCCTGTAGTCATGGCAAGAGAAAAAAAAGGGTCTCTGCTGTTTCTGGTCCCCTGTTTGAGAGGGAGATGCTCCCCATCACTCTTTTTTTGCCCCTTAGCTTCACATGATCTTGGGGAGGTGCTAGAGCATATGGAACGGGGAAAGTTATCTAAAGGCAGGTGCTTCTTTGTGCTGGGTTGGGACTCTTCATGACTGATTTTGAGTCTCCTACCCTCCTGTAACCCCTCACCCCGTCTCCTATACATAAGTCCAGTAAACGCATTGATTCACCAAGTTGGGCTTTGAGTGGACAGGCTTGTTTGGCTTGTTGGTGGTGCCCTACCTAAGGTGAAAAGACAGTGGTTCACATCTTCAGAGAAGTCACATGACATGTTGGCAAGTATTTGCCAGAAATGAAAGACTGAAAAGGGTACGTGAAGGGCACATGTCTTTAATCCCAGCACTCAGGAGGCAGAGGCAGGAGGATTTCTATGAGTTTGAGGATAGTCTGCTCTACAGAGTGAGTTCCAGGACAGCCAAAGCTACATAGTGTGACCCTGTCCCAATAAACAAACAAACAAATAAGTAGATAAATGGTCTGTAGATGTACTTACCTAGTGTACACACAGCTCTGTGTTAGCTCCTCAGCACGGAATAAACCTGGTGTGGTGGCAATAAGAAGGTTGAGGCAGGAGGATCAAGAGTTCAAGGTCATCTTGAGCTACATCGAAAATTCAGTATCAACAAAGGAGGAATGAAGAAAGAAACAGGTTCACAGGTTGCCTCTCTGATCATTTAAACCACTCTAAGGATGTCAGCGGAAGTCTCAGCTCATCATAAAAGCAGTGAGCCCCCCATGTAAAACCAGTCACACATGTTAGCAGTCACCTCCAGTGCTATACACAGGCAGCCCTCATTCCCAGCAGTGACAGAGTCATAGAACGCAGTACAGCAAGAGACTGGGCAAAGTGTTCTATCCTCCACAACAGAAGCCAGACATAAAAATAGCCCATACTATAAGATTCCATTGACAAAGTTCAAAAATAGATGAAACTCATCTGTGGCTGCCCTTGGGATGGGACTGGCAGAGAGCACAGGAGCCTTGGGCTGGAGGTATTGTTTCCCTTCACATAGGAGAGGTGGCAAGATTGGAGCTTTTGTGCATTTTCTACGTGTATTTACTCTTCAGTTAAAAGTGTATTTAAGAGGCCTGGAGAGATGGTCCAGAGGTTAAGAGCACTTGTTCTAGCAAAGAACCTGGTTTCAATTGCCAGCACCTACACAGCAGCTCACAACCATCCATTACTGCAATTCCAGGGACTCCGACACCCTCTTCTGACCTCTGATGGCACCAGGCATGAACTTTGTGCATGGGAACAAAACATTCACACACATAAATTTTGTTGGGTTTTGTTATTTTGGTTTTGAGACAGGGCTTCACTATGTAGGTCTGGACATCCTGGAACTTACTATGTAGACCAGGCTGGCCTCAACTTCATAAAGATCCTCTGCTTCCCCAATGCTGGGACTAAAGGCATATGCTACTATGGCTGGCTCAGCAAATATATTTTTTTAGTAAGTTTATTTAAGCTGGGTATGAGTGTACACACATATAGTACCTACATGTGACACTGTCTTAAAATACACACACACATACACACACACACACACACACACACATTTATTTATTTATCTGTTTATTTATTTGTTAATAGCACTAGCTGCTCTTCCAAAGGACCTGGGTTCGATTTCTAGCACCTACATGGCAGCTCACAACCATCTGTGACTCCAGTTCCAGGAGGTTCAATGTCCTCTTATGACCTCTGGCATGTAGGCATGCAGGTAGTATACACACACACACACACACACACACACACACACACACACACACAGAGAGAGAGAAAGAGAGAGAGAGAGAGCGCCCCTGTGGCCCAAGCTGCTCCATGCAGAAATTCCAGGGCCAGCCCAGAACCAGTGCAGTCTCAACCAGTACAGCTCAGCCTATGTCAACCTCTGCAGGTCCTTGATTCTCCTAAGCGCTCAAACCTGAGGTCAACAAGCAGAGCTCTAGGGACATAGGAAAAAAGAGAGATGACCTACCAGGGTCATATCCCTAGGAAGATACAGAAGCATCAGAGGTTCCCCAGGCAGCCTGAAGAGAACTTGTCCTGGCCTTGTCTAAGCAAACTGTGTGGGGCACTGTGGAGGTTCAGCAGAGGCTGGCTCCCCAAGGCCTTTCAAGATTTCCTTAGCTCTCTGGAAAAAGATTTTGGAGGTTGAGGGAGCATATGTTCAAAGCTATACTAAACTATTTAGTGAGTTCCAGGATAGCTTGGGCTGTGTAGTAAGACTGTCTAAAGAAAGGAAAAAGAGGAAGAGGAAGAGGAGGAGGAGGAGGAAGAGGAGGAGGAGGAGGAGGAGGAGGAGGAGAGGGAGGAGGAGAGGAGGGGAGGAAGGGAGAGAGTGAGAGATGGGGAAGGAGGAGATAGAGGGAGCTGCACCTGTGGTAGAGCGAAGGCAGGATGGGTGTAGGGGTTGGACTTGGCCTTGAGCCCAGTCTCTCTCTCTGCAGTTTGAACCCTCAAAGCTTGTCTACTTCCTGCTGGCTCACCTCAGCTTGCCTGCACACAGGGCCGGCAGTCTGGGCACTTAACAGGTTTCCAGTGATGGGGGAGGAGGTGCTGGGCTATGGCCCATCTAAACCTGCTTTTCGGGTAAATACTCCCATCCCCATGACAGGATGTGACAGAAAGAGGGACCCTTGGAACCCTCCAACAGCAAGAGGCCCTAAGAGTGTCAAGTGTGCTACAGGCTCTTCGAGATCCCTGAGGGAAGTCTGGACAGGATGAAGTTTCTGCCTTGAAGCCATAGAGATACCCAACCAATGGGCTGAAGAGATCTAGGGTTGGGTCCTAATTGGGCACACAGTAGTCCCTGCATATGGATGGCTTATTGGAGAGTAGAGGCATGTCTGCCTAGAAATCTAGGCCATGAAACCAGAGAGGACAGCTTCTTACTGCTCTCCCTTCACTCCATTGTACAGACAGGCAAATTAAGTCACAGAGGGGACCGCTGCCTTGTCCCTGCAGCTCATGTGCTGATGTTGACCTTGCTTGGTGCCCACTGACCTCTAAGCTCCCCTGACCCAGATTAGAGTTTCCTTACTAAGTTACCACTGCCCCCCCCACACACACCTCTGCCCTGTTCTAGAACCAGACAGGCCATCTGCTTCCAGGAAGGGTCAGTTGAGGAGTCTCACTGGCTTTGTAGCTCATAGATCCCTAAGGATGGTCTGCAGGGAAATCAGCCCCACTCATGTGGGTGGAAGCAATAGAGACCATATGCAAATGATTAGCAAAGCTAGGGCCCTTATTCATGTGCACTGAAATCTGAAATTTGAATTCCATGTAACTTTATTTTATATGTATGAATGCTTTGACTGTATAGATGTCTGCGTACCATATACATGCTTGGTGCCTAAGGATACCAGAAGAGGGCATTCGATCATGTGGAACTGAAGTTACAGATGGTGTAGACCACCATGTTTACTGAACCCGAGTCCTCTACAAGAGCAGTCAGCATTATTTTGTTTTTGTTTTGAGACAGAGTCTCTCTCTCTAGCCCTGGTTGACCTGAAACTTGCTTGGTAGAATAGGCTAGCCTTAGGCTCACATCAGAGATCTGCCTGCCTCTGCCTCTCCAGTGCTAGGATTTAAGGTGAGTACCACCACACCCAGCTGCAGTAAGCATTCTTCATTCTCCCTTATGTGTACGGGTGTTCTGCCTGCATGCGTGTGTGCCTGATACCACTGGACAGCAGGATAGACTATTAGATCTGCTGGGAGTAGAGTTATAGGTGGTTGAGAGCCACCATGTGGTTGCTGGGAACCAAACCAGGGTCCTCTGGAAGAGCAGTTAGTGCTCTTAACAACTGTGACATCTCGCCAGCCCTGGCAGTAAGCACTCTTTATTGCTGGGAGATTTTTCCAGCCCCTTACATAACTTTTACATGCCATCAGGTATTATTCTTAAGTTTGTTTTCAGCTATTTAAAAATTGTAAACTCTGGAGCTGGGCTGTAGCCCAGACAGGAGAGTTCTTGCTTTACCACACTCAAAGTGCTGGGTTTAACTCCCAGCACCCTGCAAAACAGGTATAAACCACTAGTCCCAGCACTTGGGAGGCAGAGGTAGTGTCCCCAGTTTACTTCTCTATTGTTGTGATAAATTCTCTGACCAAAAACAACTTGGGGAGGAAAGGGTATATTTCATCTTACATTTTTCAGTCCATCAGACAGGGAAGCCAAGGCAGAAACTCAAGGCAGAAACTGAAGCAGACGCCACGGAGCAACGTTGCTTGGCTCGTTCTCCACGGCTTGCTCAACTTGCTTTCTTAGACAACCCAGGACCATCAGCTCAGGGTCTGTACAAACCCTCTAACAGTCATGATCCATCTAACAGACACGCCCTCAGTAGGCAGGGTCTGCCCAGTAGACACGCCTACAAGTAGGTAGGGCCCATCCAACAGACATGCCCACAAGCCAATCTGATGGGGCTCCCTCTTCACTGGTAACTCTAGTTTGTGTCAAGTAGATGAAAACTAACCAACACAGGTAGAAAGATCAGAAGTTCAAGGTCACCCTGGGCTACATAATGAGTTCCAAGTCAGGCTGGGTTATGTGACATCTAGTATTAAAAAAAAAAAAAAGCTGGGGAGTGGTGGCGCACACCTTAATCCCAGCACTTGGGAAGCAGAGGCAGGCGGATTTCTGAGTTTGAGGCCAGCTTGGTCTACAGAGTGAGTTCCAGGACAGCCAGGGATACACAGAGAATCCCTGTCTCGAAAAAAAAAAAAAAAAAAAGGTAAAAACTGTTCTTAGCTTATGGGCTAAATAAATACCCCGGGGTGGGCCAAATGTGGCCTTTGGGCCATAGTTTGTCCATTCTCTAGTCTAGAATGTTCTGTCCTAGGGTGCCAGTCACCACAGCCCATAAGTCATGGGTAGTGATAGAGTGGCCAGCGGCTGCGGTTGACCCTGGACAGATGATTTCCTAGGATTGGGGATATTAGGTGTTAAAGCCAGGGCAGTCCCAGGCAAAGCAGACAGCTGGTCACCCTGTTTGACTGCAGTTAACCCAAAGGGACCAGGCTTCAGCAGACAGACAGACAGGGCTCTAGAATGGCCCTCTGCAGTCTGCCCACGCACTGCCCAGTCCTTGAGGTATGTGGTGGGCTCTCATCCCATCGTAGCTGGCCTTCCGAAGGGAGCTGCCCCCTCTTCCCAGCACGGAAACCTCTGTGGTCAGGGCTCTCTCAATAGGCAGGAAGTTGAATCATCAGCTCCGGTAAGGTTTCTGCGGGCGTGTGGGTCAGCCCCAGAGCCTAGGCTTCGGGCCCAGTGCCTGGCTCCAAACTTTGTTTTCTGTTTTCTCGAGAAATGAGTGCCCCAGAGCGAGAGTGGTCTGATGAAAGAAGAGCCACTGAGTCACCCACGTGCGAAAGAGCAGGTTGATGCATCCCCGGCTGTGTCCCCTCCGTGCCTCCCTCACTCTAGCTTTGTCTCTTAGCTTTGGCTTCCAGCACAGAATTCTGATTCTTGAAATTTTGTCAAGAGTGAATATGTGACTGAAGAGAGAGGGTGCTGGGTTCCAGGAGACTCCTGGGTTTAGCAGGGACAAAGAATGCTTCAGTGTAAATCCTTGTCCACCTCCCCCAACCCCAGCGTGGACACAGAGTTGACAACGCACCCCTGTGCAGACTGAGGAGGCTCAGGAAAGAGTGTCAGGAGGTGTGCAGGGTGGGGCGTGGGGGTGGGTAGAGCATGGAGGGAGAGGCACAGGAGGGGTTAGCTTCCTCCCAGGGAAGGTAATCATAGCATATTGTTTTTATTGTCTTTATTTATTTATGCACACATGTGGTGATCAGAAGACAACCCGCAGGAGTCCATTCGCGCTTTCACCATGTGGGTCCCAGGAATCAAACTCAGGTCCTTGGGCTTGGCTGCAAGCACCTTTTCTGATTGAGCCATCTGAACAATCCCCACCTGTTGTTTATTAAGCATTCTCTGTGGGCTGAGGGTAGTGTTTGCACAGTATTGGTAAGGCACTGAACTCCATCCCTAGCACTGGGGTGGGGGTGGGGCACACTTGCAATATTCCCAGACTCTGGCTGATCTCCTTTGAGTCTCACAACGACTTTTAAGATATGAGAAATCATTCTCTCCATCAGGCACGTGATGCAAAGGAGGCCCAGAGACAGTAGGTATCTGTGCAAGGTCACTAACTCAGTTATCCAGGGGGGGCCAGCATTGACTCCAAGGTTAGAATGTAGTTTCAGGGCAGGATTAAGAGAAGGTATGAGCTTCTGAGGAAAGGCAAGCATAGGGATGTGGAGGAGTGCCTTCTTTCTAATGCTGCTCAAGGACATCAGAGAACATTAAGAAATCAGGAAGGGGAGCCCAGAGGAGAGCTGGAGAATCAGCTCAGTGGTTAAGAGCACATGATGCTCTTGTAGAAAACCCAGGTTCTGTTCCCAGCATCCATAACAACTATCCTTAACTCCAGTTCAAAGGGATCTGACGCCCTCTAGTGGCCTCAGGTGATCCTACCTGAAGGTGGTGCCCACAGGCACATACACATAAATTAATTAGCTGTTTAGGGGGCTGAGGCCCTGGCTTAGTGAATACAGCACTTACTACAGCTCTTACTACACAAGCGTGAGGACCTGAGTTCAGAGCAGCCCCAGAACACAAATCTGTAATTGAAGCATTCCTACGGGCAACAATCCCCTGAGCCTGGCAACTGACACCTTGGGTGGAGGGGGGGTCCATCTGTGCACCCTGCAACAGATCATCCCTACTGGGCTTGGTGGCTCTTTACACTCCCTCACGAAGGAGTGGGGACCATCAGGAGATCCTTGCTTGAGGTTCCAGCTGCTCCCTGCCACCTGTTGTATGCAAATCTTCCCTAATCACACATGCCAGGGAGAGGAGCTGGAGTATTCAGTTCTGGAAAGAACAGAGAGGGGGCTCATCCCTGCTGGGCAAAAGCTTTTCAGAGCACCCATACCTCTGTAAGTAACCCCTCACCTATACTGTCAGGAAGAAAGCCCCAAAACCTCATTGGTTCCACATAGTGAACTTGGGCTGTCTTTGGAAATTAAGTGGAAGGGGAAACCTTGTTTACATCTTCCCAAGGGAAGGAAGTGTAGTAACAGAGACACAGAGACAGGAGAATACCTGGAAGTTGGTAGACCAGATAGCCCAGGAGGACTGCCACTCATGAGTGTCCTCTGACAAACATACACACATACATGCACTTAAGCACATGCCACAGCCCTGTGTGGCATACACACACACCTGCACTCATCATAATGAACATGCACACACATCACACACACACACACAAGGAATAAAAATAAGTAAATAAAGATGTTCTCATGGGGGGCTGGAGAGATGGCTCAGTGGTTAAGAGCACTGACTGCTCTTCCTGAGATCCTGAGTTCAATTCCCTGCAAATGCATGATGGCTCACAACCATCTGCAATGGGACCCGCTACCCTCTTGGTGTGTCTGAAGACAATGATAGTATATTTATATATGTAAAACAAATAGATCTTTTAAAAATGTTTTAATGTTGGGGAGACTGAGGATGTAGGTCAGTTACTACTTGCTTGGTTTCAATCCTCAATCCATTAACCAGGCATGATGATACACCCCTGTAACCTCAACACTTAAGACATGGAATTCAAGGTCATCCTCAGCTACACAGTGAGTTAAGAGGTCAGGTTTGCTGGGCTGGGGTCTTATACTCTAGATAAGCAGTCTCAAGTTAGAGCAGGCTGACCCTATGATCTCTAAGACCGTAATGAGAACTTGGCACACAGCAAGATCTTGCTTCGTGCAAGGCCATCTGAAAATGCCAAGCAAGCTGGTTTTACTCTCCCAAGGGTGTGCTTTGGGTGTCCCTGTATGTCTCACCCCTCTTAGAAGGGATGCTATACTCAAGGTGGATCACAAACTCCAGGCGTAGGTGGAGGAGACAGTGAACACAGCAGGCTTTACCACATTTAGTAGAGGACCAAGCCCATGAAGAGGGGGCTACTAAGTCCACTCCATGCTTGTTGGGGGATATCCAAACCCAGCTGAGATAGATACTGCCTGATTGGTTGGATTCAAGGCTTCAGAAGTCAGACCTGGCACAAGGCCAGGAGGAGGCTACAAGGAATGGGTCAAAAGATGGCCCTCTGGGCATTGTGTAGTAAAGTAAATGGCCCTAAATCACAGTGTTCCTTAGAAAGTCAAGATGAATGATCCTGGAGAAGGAAGTCAACCCAACTGTCTCAACCTGACCTCCTGCCCAGGCTCATGCCAGGTACAGAGATGGCTTCTCCATCTGAGCAGCAGGTTCAAAGCCCTGGGAACTCATTCTCTCCTGGCCACCATGAAGCTTCCCAGGAAGCCATTTATCTAAGAAGCATTTTGCTTGTAGCAGCTATATGACTGATACCTAGAAGCTTGTCAGGGGAGGAGTTCCAGAAGCATCCATAGCCTCGGGATTTCTAGGCCAAAGAGTAAGCCATGCCTTCGATGGGAGAAGGGGAAGAAGTGGGGAACAGGGACTGAGGCTAGCCTCTGTCATCCCACTTGGAACTGAACTGGACAACAGGAGCCTTGGGACCCTAACCATTCCTGCAGACACTGGCTTCCATTAACTGGCTATTTTGGGCAGCCCCAGACTAGACTAGCAGTTCAGAGACCTGAAATAGTTCTGTATTAGGCATGGCTGGCTCACCCTCCTAAATGAGTCTTTGGGCCCTCGGGGATCTGGTGATGAGCACGCCTCACTGTCTTCTGCCCCAAGGATACAGGAGTAGCTAGAGCCTCCACCCAGAGGCCAAACTCCATAGCACCACACACATGTGCTGAGAGTAAGTGGTCACATGGTGCCTACAACTAGGCCTATCTTGTATGCTTCTCTGCCCAGATGTCCTCCAGGTCCAGCTTGTAACTCCACCTCTCAGCAAGAAAAGGCAGAACAGGACTGGCTGGTTGAAGGCCCCATAGGACTGCCCTGTGGTTGCTACAGAGTCACAGTTTGAGCCTCTCCCTGATTGCCATGAATGCCAGCCTGGCATGGGGCCCCAGAAGCTCCAACTTCCCCAGTCCAAAGGCCACTAACAGCCAGAGGCTGTGAGCTAGCCAGGACGAGGAAAGAGGCTGGAGGGAGGGGAAGCCCTAGAGCTTCAGGCATACACAGGGAAGCCTGAGACCTCTTCAGCTGCCTGGATTGCCTCACCTCAGAGGCTGCTGTCTGTGGACAAAGCCCCACAGACTAGCCCATCCCCAGCTTGGGTGGCAGTTCTCCTGTAGAACTAGAACCTGCTGTCAACAGCCTGTCAGGTTCCTGAAGGGGAGATGCCCAGCTACTCCCAGGGCATAAGCCTTCTTAGGGTGATACTGACAGGCAGGTAACGGACATGGTTGGGTCAAGGTCTTTCAGCTGGCTTGTAATCCACCATTGTCCTGATATAGATGGGGCCCAAGGGGATCTTTGGGTATTTGAGTGGCTAAAGGAAGATACTGAGTGGGACTCAGTGGGGTTCAGAGCACAAAAGCCCACCCAGCAGTCAGGAGCTGTTGAGTCCTGGACGGCTTTGCTTCTGTGTGCACCCTGTGGCAAAGACATCCAAGCCCAGGTGGAAAGTCTGGCAGAGACAATGAAAAGTGTTTAGGATCTGGGTAAAGGGTCAGATTCAAGGCTCTAAGGCCAGGCTTGACGTGGGGCTCTATGAGCCTGCAAGGAACAGTGACAAAGACGCCTCACCTGAGCACTGGTTGGTAGACGAAGTGGGCCCTACACCAGAGGCAGGTACCCACACGGCAATGTCAGTGTCAGAGGGTTCCCTGAAGAGACAGGTTGCTGACTGTCTTAGAGTTCTATTGCTGTGAGGAGACACCATGATCATGGCAACTGTGATAAAGGAAATTATTTGATTGGTTCTGGCTTACAGTTCCTGAGGCTTAGTCCATTATCACCATAGTGGGAAGCATGGCAGCCTGCAGGCAGACATAATGGTGCTGGAGAAGGAGCTAAGAGTTCTACATCTGGATTGGCAGGCAGCAGGAAGAGCAAGTGAGCCAACTAAGTCTGGCTTCTGAGACCTCATAGCCCACCCCCTAGTGACACACTTCCTTCAACAAACCCACACCTATTCCAACAAGGCCACACCTCCTAACAGTGTCACTTCCTATGGGCCTATGGGGTCATTCTTCTTCAAACCACTACACCAAATGAGAAAAGAAAGTTGCCAAGCCAAATATAATGATGAGTACCAGAATCTGAGGTCGGAAGATGGCCAGTATGAGGCCAGCCTAGGATACATCTGGCCCTGAGCTCTGTCCTTTGCTCACTGCTTTTGCTCAATTGCGTCCCGATGTCCCACCCTACGAGAGGATGTATTGAAGTCCTAATCACTGGTACCCTACAAGGTGACCCTGTGTGGAATCCAATTTAATACAGTTAAATTAGATCATTAGAGTAGAGCGGGCCCCCAGGGGGTACGACAGGAAAACTTAAAGCTGAGTGTAGTGGTTCAGTGCACCTGTTATCCCAGCAGTCAGAAGTCTGAGGCAGGAGGATTGTAAGTTTGAGGGCAACCTGGGATATACAGTATACATCGTAAGTTCAAGGCTAGCCTGGGTTTCAAAGTGAAGTACAGTCTACTGGGAAAAAAAGTTTTTTGGGGGGGGATGAGAAGGGGAAGAGGAAGAAAGGAGGGCATGAGGTGAGAGAAGAGGGGAGGAAGAGATGAGGGGGGAGGAAGAAAGACGTGGAAAAGATTGAGGATGAGGAGTATGATTTGGGTATATACACAGAAGAGGGGGAGGAAGAGGAGAAGGAGGAAGAAGAAGAAGAGGAGGAAACAACACTTGAAGACACAGAGACACATAAACAGGCATGGAGGAGACAGCTGTGTGGTGATGAAACCACAGAGATGTGGCCACAAGCCAAAGAATGCTTGAAGCAACCAGAAGCTGGAGGAGACAGAGGCATCCTCTCCTGAGTCAGGCATTAGAAGGAAGAGGTCTTGTCAACACTGATTTCTGGCTTCCAGATTCCAGAGAGAATACATTTCTGTGACTAACCCTTCCTTTTGTTGGTACTTCATGACATCCGCCTTATGAAGGTAACATACCCAAGCTGCCTCTGCCTCCTGCAGTGTGCCCCTCCCCGCCTCCCTGGCAGGTTCTCTTAGTGACCATCATCACCTGCCCCACATACTCTTTCCTATGCACCCCAATTCTGAGCCCCTCCCCCCTCAAGTCTGTAGACTTGGTGGGTATGTTGGTCTCCCTGTAGACTGCAGGCCCTTGGAGGGCAGGGTCTGACCTGCAGTAAGACATGTGAGTGATATTCAGCACACAGCCGGTGGCTAAATGGATAGTGAGCCCTGTGAGTCCATCGTAAGCACTGTCTACATCTGCAGAGCCTGCTCAAGCATGAGTTAGGGACACAACCATCTCTTCAGAGGGCTTCCAGCATCATCTACACAAGCCATCCTCAGCTCTTCCACTCTCCAGTTCCCTCCTGGACCTGTGTGAGTCTGAGGAACTTGGGGAAATTCCTAACCTCCCCTTTCAACTGAGCCCTTGGCTCTTGGAGTTAGCTACAACCTAACTACTCAGGTCCCTCCAACAAGGGGACTGTGTCTGTGGCCGGATGACTCATGCACACTGCTCCATCCCGCAACCTTGGGCGGGGACTTGGGCTGGGGAGGATGCCAGCCGGCTCAGGCTAGGAGCTCGCATCCTGTTGCCCCAACCCAGTCCTTCCAGAACAGAGTGTACTCAAAGCTCCAGGACAAAAATCTGGAAGCAGAGAGCTGGCTTTCATTTGGATGGAGATCTGAGTGATGAAAAGAGCAGGCAGAGGAAACAGCAAGTTCAAAGTTCCTGAGGTAGGAATGTGCTTGGCACAATGGAGACCTGAGAAGAACACAGCAGAGGCTGCGTTACAACCATCCGTAACTCCAGCCCCAAGGAGCTGGTCAGAATAGGCATGGAAGGACTCACCTGGATAAGCCAGAGTCACCGTCCATGTCAAGCTCCTTAATTTTTTTCCCCCTCAAGACTTGGTTTCTCTGTGTATCACTGGCTGTCCTGAAACTCACTGTGTAGAACAAGCTGGCCTGTGAACTCACAGAGATCCATTCACCTGACTCTGTCTCCTGAGCACTAGGGTTAAAAGCCTGAACCACCACTGCCCAGCCTAAGTTCCTTAACTTTTTAAGAGTTTTCTTTTTTATGTATGTGTATATGGGGGGGGGGGGGAGGTGCACAAGGGCATGGGGGTACCTGCAGAAGTCAAGAGAGGGTGCCAGATTCCTGGGAGCTGGAGTTACAATTGTGAAACACCTAACATGGGTGCTGGGAACTGAACTTGGGTCCTCTGTAAGAGGAACAATGGTCTTAACTGCTGAGCCATCTTCTCCAGACCCAATGGCCACATTTTAATCATCTGTGCAGAATCTCTTTCGTCTCCTTTTTTTTTTTTTTTTTTCTTTTTTTTAGTTTTTTGAGACAGGGTTTCTCTGTACAGCCCTGGCTGTCCTGGAACTCACTCTGTAGACCAGGCTGGCCTCAAACTCAGAAATCCACCTGTCTCTGCCTCCCAAGTGCTGGGATTAAAGGCGTGAGCCACCACTGCCTGGCTCTTTTGTCTCCTAATGGAACATCTTCCCAGGTTCTGGGAAGTACACTGAAGACAACGGGGTGGGCATTGTGTCTCTCCTATGTCCTTTGTCTACTCCCTAGCTCTTCAGATGTAACCGTAACCTATCAGTTTATCTATCACAGGCCACAGTTTATACCTTCCTTCTCCGTTGTCACATCTCCACAGTCCACCATGCCCATACCCTTCGATCTTTCTCTTCATCTGACACATATATTCCTACCCTTCAGTCATCTGAGGGACCAGAGAGACGGCTCCATGCAAAGGCCCTGTTTTCAGCTCCCAGGACCCAGGTGGAGGCTCACACCCATTCATAACTCCAGTTGAAGGGATCCAATATCATCTTCAGACTCTTTAAGTTTAAGCACCAGGGACTCTGTGGAACACATAGAGTCAGAACAGTCAAACCAAAATTACATATTTTTGAAAGTGCCTTTAACTCCTAGATCTCAGGGTCTCTTTACATTCTGTCATTGTCCATTCGTTCGTGTGCGTGCATCTAATTTCGTCATCTTCATAAGGACTCTTTCCTTCTTACTTCTTTGGTGACATGTGGGTCTTGCTACATAAGCCGTGCTGACCTCAAACTCATAGCAGACATCCTGCCTCAACCTCTCAAGCTCTGGGATTACAGAGATGCCCCACCAACCCCGGCAGGGTCATTCTTCTCTAGCTAGTGCAGGCCACTCTAGCTGCGTCTTACTTACTATGCATAAATAATGCACACTCACTGGAACTGGATGTTGATCTTAGATTAAAAATGTGGGTTTTAAAAGTGTATCTGCTAGGCAAGCACTGTGTGCATCAAATCACAAATCCTCAAGTTAGATGAAAATTATTTTTAGGTTGTCTGGGAAAATAGCTCAAAAGATGAGGACTCTAGAGACATGGCCTTAGGCTTGTGTGGGCACGTGTTGATAAAGGGCAGACACAAATGCATATGTCCAAGTACTCGCTCCCTTCCTTCAGCCCCCACACAAGCATCTCCTTTCTGGCTTCCCTTCTCCCCCCGCCCCCCATACGAACAGAGCAGACATGCGCAAGCAGCAACTTATGTCCTACCTCATCTTGTATCCTGTTTCCCTTTCTTTTAAATGAACGGGGAAGGGCACACCATACATACGTGCCAAGACGTTTATGTGGAGGTCATAAGACAACTTGAGTGAACTAGTTCTCTAGGTCCTAGGATTTGAACTCAGGTCATTGGGCTGGGCAGAGGGTTCGCTACCAGCTGAGCCATCCCTCGGGCTCCTGGTACCTGCTTCCCTTAAAGAATGCTTGTCCATCAGGGACTGGACACAAATATCTACCAGCTTTTGTTAAAGCTCCAAGAGCAGGTGGGGATCAGGAACATAAGAAATGGAGTGTCTAGGGATAGACATCATCCAGGGTGGCATGCACTGCCTATGCAACCCCTCTATCTCGCCTGCAATATGCCTCTCCTGCCCAGTCTGGATGTCAAAGTACTTTCCAGATAATCTTCCTACAGCTAGCCTAGATGGGGACGAGCTCAAGAAAAATTCTCTTGTTCCCATCATCTTCCTGATGTGGGCGTCTAGTGTGACTCCATCCCAAGCCTCTCCCTGAGTCTCTAGCTAGACCTCCACCACTCCCTCCCTCCACAGCCACAGGTCCTGGATATCCAGTAGACAATGCCCAAAGGAAGACTTGCTCCTCAGTCCACTAAGAAGGTTTCAAAGGAGTCACCTTACATGCTGGGGCACTTCCCACAGTAGGAGGTAGGTCAAAACCAGGACTCAAGTCCAGGAGGCCATTTATGAAGACTTGAGTGGAGTAGGGTGCCTCAGGGCCTGGTGGGCCTTACCAATTTTGGCCGCACACTGAGCCTTGACTCCATTCTCCTACCTGCTGTGGTTTGCATTTCTTCCCTCCTTTAGTACAGGGATCTCATCAGCCACACCTCTATAACCTGACGTCAGGGAGGGTTTAGGCCTAGAAGGGCATAGATTCAAATCTGAGCACAGCCCACACCAGGATTCACCAGCTCAGAGTCCAAACCCTGCCCTAGTCTTTCCATCCCTTGCCACCACTCAGGCTGGACTTAAACTTGCTCTGTGGCCCAGAACA
Source organism: Rhynchomys soricoides (assembly GCA_019843965.1). Classification (NCBI taxonomy): domain Eukaryota; kingdom Metazoa; phylum Chordata; class Mammalia; order Rodentia; family Muridae; genus Rhynchomys; species Rhynchomys soricoides. The sequence continues at coordinate 5,909,957 of JADRCH010000121.1, forward strand.
ACCAGGAGCTTCTTTTTAAAGAATGATTTCTACTACATTTATTTGTCTGGGTGTGGGTGTGAGTGTAGTTATTCCTTCATGCATCACAGAATGGATGTCAGAGGACAACTTACAGAAGCCAGGTCTCTCCTTCTACCATGTGTGTCCCAGAGAGGGAGCTCAGGTAGTCAGGCTTGGAGGCAGGTGCCTTTACCAGCTAAGCCATGTCGGCCTCAGACTTCTGATTCTCTGGTTTCTACCTCCTACCTCCTGAGTACTAGAGTAACAGGCATGTGGCATCATGTTCAGTTGCTCTGGTGCTGGGGACTGCACACAGGCCTTTGTATGTTAGGCATACACTCCGTTACCTAAAAACCACCCCAGCCTGAGTTGGTTCTTAGTAACTGTTTGGGTAATGAATTATGCCTGCCTCTGTCACCCCAGGGACTGGACATATTTCATCTAAATGTACTGGGAAGAAATAGAACTTTGTCTGCTAAAGGAGTGAGCATCAAAGGAGTGGCCTTCTGAAGGACAAACTTCTCAGCACTGTCTTTACTCCACTTGATTCCCAGTCCCAGACCCAGCGAGCTGACCAAGGCCCTCAGACCACAGAGAAATGGGGCTTGCTGAGTCCCTGCTGGAGTCCAAGCTCCATGAGAAGGCTTTAGAAGACATGGACTCTGAAGCTGGTCCATCTGAAGTATCCCAGAGAGAGACCATGATTCTAGGTACCAAAGAACCCTAACAAGCCCAGGCCTCACAGATCACAAGACTTGAAGCAGACTGGTGGGACAGTACAATGTATCTTGTGTCTTGTATTAAGTGCCACTTGTGCCTTAGCTGAAGCTTTCTTCCACAGAGGTGGCCCCACTCCAATCTAAGACCAGCTCACTCCTTCCTATCTCCCAACACTCACCAGAGGCAATAATCAGCATCATGCTCTGTATATTTTTCTTCTCTCTCTCTCTCTCTGTCTTTAAATATTATTTTTAGATAGGGTCTCATGGAATCCAGGATAGCCTCAGATTCACTCTAGAGCTGAAGAGGACATTGAACTTCTGATCTTCCTGTTTTTATCTCTCAAGCTCTGGGATTTCAAGTGTGCTCCACTAGAACCAGAGAGATGGCTCAGGGGTAAGAACACTGTTCTTACAAAGGACCTGGGTTTGGTTTTCACAACTGCCTATAACTCCAGTTCCAGGGGATCTGATGCCCTCTTCTGACCTACTGGACTCCTGCACACATGTGGTACACATGGACTCATGCAAGCGCACACACACACACACACACACACACACACACACACACACAAATAGTCTAATAATTAAACCTTTAAAAAAGCACAAAATAAAGCCAGGCATGGCAGAACACGCCTTTAATCCCAGCATTCAAGAGGCAGAAGCTGAGATCTCTGTGAGTTTGAGGTTGGCCTGGTCTATATAGAGAGTTCCAGAACAGCCAGCTAAGGATGGCATGGAACTCCCAGTCCTTATACTTCTATCTCTCATGAGTTGGGATTACAGGTGCGCACACCACGACTGGCCAAACGTTGAGTTTCTGAGATGTTAAGATAAAATGTTAGCTTTCAGACTGGGTTACAGCTTTGTAGCAGAATTTTTCAGTTTCATTTCACTCCACGCCCTCATTATCAAACTAAACCAAACAAAAAGAGGGACTCATCATGTAAACATTTTGTTTTATTGTGAATGGAGTGACATAGTACCGTGTATCCTGAGGTTTGTTTTCTACCTGAGGCTCCAGTTTTACATATATGAGTGTTTGGGTGATTTGCCTGCCTGTATGTCTGTATACCACTCATGTGTCTGGTGACCATGCAGGTCAGAAGGGGGCATCCCAACTCCCTGAAACTGGAGTAACAGATGGTTGTGAACCACATGTAGGTGCTGGGATTTGAACTTGGGTCCTCTGCAAGAACAGCCAGTGCTCTTTACCACTGAGCCCTCTCTCTATCTCTGCTTATCACAATTTTTGGCCTTACTCCACACTGGAAGTTCACAAGGTTGCTCCTTCCTTGGCACCTTGCTCTGGTGCGCCCTCCCAGGCTGGTCTCCTGTGCTCCTGTCAGAGGGTCTCCCCGGAGGAGACTGCTGGGAGTCAAACTGAATAGTCTTACCTCCTCCTCCCAAGTTGAAGACCCACTGTTCCCACCTTACCTCATTCTCTGAATGAAGGGCACTTCCATCCTCAGGAGATTGCCCTAAGACTCTCTGATGTCCTTGCTGCAATGCCGCGTCCCAGACCATCTTCAACCATCCCTATCTCATCAGATTTCACATCTGCTATGGTTTACAAGTGACACATCCCCCAAGGATTCATAGGTCGGAAGCTTAGTCCCCGGTGTGCTGATGTGGGAGGTGATAGAACCTGAAAGAGATTGTGCCTGGTGGGAGGTATGTGAGCCACTGGGGAACCTGGCCTCTGAAGGGATTGTCTCTCACAGCAAATCCTCCAAAGAGTGAGCTGCCATGCACCTCTGAGTTTGGCCTGAATTCCTTCCTTGTTTCCAGCCATATGATCTCTCCTCTTACAGAATTCTTGCCACTGTGATGCCATCAGTCATGAAACTTCCACCAGAACCACGCTGAGGCCTGCATCATGACCTTGAGCCTCCAAAATCATGCCTATGTAAATTTTTTTATCTTGCAGAACTGGGGCTGGGAACTAGAACCTTGTGTACACTAAGCCAGCCCTACTTTGTCACAGAAACAAGGAACAGAGCAATACTACAGCTATATACTCTTAAGAAATTCTCCTGGGCTGGTTGTGATGGCACCCACCTTTGATCCCAGCACTCCAAAGGCAGAAACAAAGGATTGTGAGTTCAAGGCCAGGCTGGTCTTCATAGTGAATTCCAGGATACCAAGTGCCACATAATGAGATCTGTCTCAAAAGAAACAAAGAAAGAAATTCTCCTGACCATTTAAACTCCAGTTTCCTAAGACAACATTTTATTGTTTTTCTTTGTTTGAGACAGGTTCTCAACCTCAAGATCACTCTTTAGCTGAGGATGACCTTGAGTGCTTCTGCCTCTACATCCCAAGTGCTGAAATTATAAATGTTCTCCTCTGAGCTTGATTTGTGTGGTTTGAGGGATCAAAATCAGGGCTTTGTACTTTCAAGGCAAGTACTATATAACTGGCTGCATACTTGCCTAGCCTGTGTGTGTTTCTAAAGGTAAGCTATTTCTAAGAAGGCCAGTTATTTCCCTTGTAACTAAACATAAAGAAAGCCTAGATACCTGGCAATGTGGAGAAATTTGCTTTGCTTTATCAGAAGCCCTACAAGAGGTAAAGGACATTTGTTTACACAACTCAGCTTGATTTAGAACCTGTACCTTGGGTTCCTGAATGGAGGTGATCCCCTCAGCTCAGAGTGGGGCATCTCACACTTGGGACTCTGGTTGGGTAGGCACTGATCTGACAGGAGTTACTGGTTGCTGCCAGGTTCTGGAGAGGCGTCTGGAGGCCCATGGGATCTCCACTGCCCTCTGCCATCCGTGGCCAACAGTCTAGGTCTGAGAGATGAGAGAGGACAGGTGGCCTGGCTGGCACATTATCCAGACATGTCCAGGGACTGGTCAGAACCATCTCTGAACTGGCTGACTGTGGCTATGGAGGGGCACCTCTCCCAGCCATGTACTGTTGTACACCCAGGCAGAGCCAAGTTCAGATCTTGCCAAGGTAGAATCTTTAGCCGCAAACAGCCTTGAGGGGCTTTTCACTGTTCCAAGTCCCCGCTGTACTTTCTTTGTATCGTCCAGGAGACTTAAACTTTTGGCCCTGCCTACTTTCTGAAGGTCTGTTTGGCACACAGTAGGTACTCAGCAGATATTAATTGAATGAGCAATGGATGGAATGATAATCACCCTTCAAATAAAGCCACCTCATACTTCTGACTCTTGATGGAAGAGGAAGATAGGATTCTAGAAATGTTGATAATAGGAAATATGGAGGCTGGGAATGTAGCTCAGTGGGCAGAGCTGCTGAGCACGCACAGGGCTCTGGGTCTGTTTCCCCAGCACCACATAAAACCGGGCACAGTGGCACAGCCCTATAATCCCAGCATTGGGAACTTGGAAAGTAGAAGCGAGAGGATCAGAAGTTCAAAGCCCTCCTTGTCATCCTCAACTACATAGAGAGTTCAGGGCCAGCCTAGAATACATGATACCAGTCTCAAGAAGGAGGAGAAGGAGAAGGAGGAGGAGGAGGAGAAGGAGGAGGAGGAGGAGGAGGAGGAGGGCTGGAGGTGATGGGCTATGATTTTAATTCCAGTAGTTGGGAAGCAGAAGGAGGTCATCTCTGTGACTCTGAGGCCAGACAGGGCTATACAGTGAGACTGTCTGAAAATAAAAACAAAAGAAAGAAAAAGAAAGAAAGAAAGACAGACAGACAAGCAAAGCTTATTTGTAACTGTGCAACAAGCATCTTTCCAGATTCCACTCACAGGACCCCTGCACAAATGCTTCAGGAGCCCTAAGGTAAAGGCAGGGCTCTGACCTGGCTTACTAACCTCTATGCCCATTTAATTTCAAGGGTGACCTGTGTGCTGTGACTCAAGCCCCTTCCCCGGACTTCACGGATCAGAGCCTTCCCTTGGAGAAGCTCCTGGTCATCTTTGGACTTGTTATCTTTGAACAGACACTGCCCTGAGCACCAAGTGAGTGAATGTCAGCCTAGAGCCTGCATGAGGACTCCTCACTCCACCCATCTTTGGAGGCAGGCTGCTGGCAACTGTGCTGGCACAGCTGCCCTCTCAGGCTACCTTGATGACTCAGACAAATGACTGAGTCAGAGAGTTTGTCTCTCCAGCCCTTGAATGTTGCCTGGAACATAGCAGGCACTCAATAAATATTCAGTGCACAAATGGTGAACTATTCTTAAGCAATTTTTTTTTTTCAACTAAAGCACTTAGGGTACCAGGGACCTCTGCTTCTGAACATAAATTGCAAGTTATTTTAAAGGATTTTTGTGTTCTCAGTAAAGACTCCTGGAAGAATATCTATTGTCCAATGAGCAATTACTGACTACTAGGCCAGGATTTGACACCATGTGCACAAACTCCACGTTTCAGAAAGGATGGTTCACAGGAGGAGCACCAAGAACGACCAGCTGAGGAGGTTGGAGGTTGGAGAGTTTGCTCAGTGGTTAAGGACACTTGCTGCTCATGCAGAGGACCTGGGTTCAGTTATCAGCACCCATCTGAAACTCCAGTTCCAGGGATTTGAAACCTTCTCCTGACATGGTGTACACTAACACATGAATGCAAAATACTCATAAACATAAAATAAGTGAATACTGAAGGAAAAGAAAACAACCAGGCAAGGGCAGGGGAGGAGCAGAGGGTGTAGCTCAGGCTAGCGTGTATACTGAGCATGTAATGCTACTCTGGTCTCAATACCCAGTCCTCAACCCTGTCTCGAAAAACCAAAAATAAACAAATAAATACCCAGTACTCTGTGGATGTACATACTTGTAATCCTAGACACTGCAAAGGGAGAGGCAGGAGGATCAGACCTTGAAGGTCAAGTCATATAAAAACAAATATAAAGTTTGGGTCATCCTCAGTTACATATCAAGCTCAAGGCCATCATAGGCCATCACAGATTACTCAAGATTCTCTATCAGTAATAATAATAATAATAATAATAATAATAATAATAATAATAATAATAATTAATGATAGCCATCACAGTGGTGGTGCATGCCTTTAATCCCAGCACTTGGGAGGCGGATCTCCCAGGAGGCAGATCTCTGAGTTTGAGGTTAGCCTGGCCTACAAAGCAAGTTCAGGACATCCAAGGCTACACAGAGAAACCCTGTCTTGAAAAACCAAAATACACACATACATACATACACACTAAACTAAAGCGAAAAAAGAAGCTGGGCAGTGGTGGCGCACGCCTTTAATCCCAGCACTCGGAAGGCAGAGACAGGCGGATTTCTGAGTTCGAGGCCAGCCTGGTCTACAGAGTGAGTTCTAGGATAGCCAGGGCTATACAGAGAAACCCTGTCTCGAAAAACCAAAAAAAAAAAAAAAAAAAAAATTGTGATTCCTCAGCAGCTTGGGGCTGCTTCACACCTTCTGCCCATCTCTCGGGATGCTTCTTAAATGGTTTAGTTTCTAGATTTATTTCTGAGTCAGGGTCTCATGTAGGCCAGGCTGTCCTCAAACTCAGTATGTAGCTGAAGATGACCCAGAACTTCTGATTCTCCATCTCCACCTCTCAAGAGCTAGTGTCACGGGGGCTGGAGAGATGGCTCAGCGGTTAAGAGCACCAACTGCTCTTCCAGAGGTCCTGAGTTCAATTCCCAGCAACCACATGGTGGCTCACAACCATCTGTAATGGGATCTGATGCCCTCTTCTGGTGCGTCTGAAGGCAGCGACAGTGTACTCATATACATAACATAAATTAAAAAAAAAAGAGCTAGTATCATAGCAGGTACTCACCAACACTCTGGTTTATTTGAGGCTAAGGATTGAATCCAGGGCTTTGTGTGTGCCTGGCAAGCTGTCTACCAACTAAGCCACGTCTTCAGCCCCTTCTTTCTTACTTTCTTAATGATACCTTTGTTGAGGGCTCCTCTTCCAGATCTTATTCAGTACTCAAGTGTGGCACCCATATGCCTCTTATACACTTCTTTGATGTTCTCCGAAAGCCCTGCAGCTTTAAACAGCATCCATCAGCCCCACTTTGCCCAAGTTGAAACCGCCATGTCTGCAGCCTATGCCAAGCCTAAAGCTGGATCTTCAACAGGCACCTCAGACTTAGTATGCCCATCCCCCCAAACCCTCATCTTAAGTAATGGCAACTCCATCTTCCTGTTGCCTTAAGACAAAACTCTTGTAGCCCTGCCTTATTTAACACAAAATTTAAGTCGTATTTATTTACTTGTACGTTTGTGGGCATGCGTGGGTATGCATGGGCCTGCGCTTATCGCTGCTTTCGTTTGTAAGTTAGAGGTCAGCACACAGGCGTTTACTCTCTCTCTCTCTCCACCAGGTACATCTGGCAAATTAAACTTGGGCATTGAGGATTGGCTGCAAGTGCCTGTACCCGCTACGCCATCTTACCGGGTCTTCTAATTTCCTTAACTCTTCTCTTTCTTTAACAGAGTCAGCAACTTCTTTACAATACATACAGAACCCGCCCACTTCACCCACCCTCACGGACACTACTCAGTGTCCATGGTAGCATCCTCTATCCTAAAGGCTCATCGTGCTTGGCCTTGAGCTTACAGTCTGCTCTCCATGTGACAGCCAAATGACCTGGAAAATCTAGTGACCCCCCAAACCCCATGTCACTCAGAAAAAGCCAAATCCCTTACAAGGTCCCACAAAGCCCTACAAAGTCTCACCCTTTACAGATGGCACAGTCTGCCAAGAGCACCTACCTGCTAGGCTCTTAACCTTGTTTGTGCCATGGGCTCAAGTACTCTGATTCCCATAGATTCCTCTCGAGTATAAGATCTTTATTATTTTTGCAATGCTGAGAGTTGAATCCAGGACCTTAGGCAGCCTAGGCCGATCTCAAATTTGCTATGAAATTTGAATTCCCAATTCCCCTTCATCAGCCCCCCATAGGTGGTAAGGTAGTAGGTGTGAGCAACCATACTGAAGCCCTTGAAATAAGTTCTATGAATTACGAAGAAACCTAATTATACTGAAATATAACTCTCAAGATATTTTCAAAACGTGTAACGCACTAATATGTGTGCTTTATTAAATTACAAGAGCAGCATAATTTGAAGTGGTGATGTGTAATGGCATTCTGGGTATTAGTAACAGCTGTAATGGAGAATGAAAATACCTGTGATGTCTACCAGCACCCATGGCACAGGTGCAGTTGATAGCGAAGATTTGTTGTCCCTATTCATAACTGGAGAGCATGCTACATTTTACTGATGGAAATGAAGATGACTTTTTCTCCCATTAAAGTCAAGGCCCCTGAATTCTACCCACAGACCCATGAAGGGGAGTACCCCTAAACTCTAGTTAAGAAGCTTTGGTTCAGAATGCACCCCCCCACACACACACACACACTTACCTCCCATCTCAGACCATCCAACTTGAAACTGTACCCCTTAGATCTCACGCCTTCTTCTGGCCTCTGTAAGCACTGCACCTACATAAAACACAGACACACATGCAAGAAGACAGCCATAACCAAAAAATAAAATCTAAAAACATTAAACTTGTACCCCCCATACGGTTTTGATTTTCGATTGAATTTTTCCCTGTAGCACTTAATTATCTTCAAACACACATTGTAATCCCAGCATTTGGGATGGCAGAGAATTTGAGGGCAGCCTGGCCTACACAGTGAGTTTGAGGCTAGTCTCGGCTCACCCTTGGTTATTTGTTTACTTGTCTGTTTGTTTGTTTGTTTTCAGGGCTGGGGAGATTGCTCTTGTGGAGGACAGGACTTTTGGTCCTAACATTCGTTAAGTGGCTGACAGAGCCTGTAACTTCAGCTCTAGAGTATCTCATGCCCTCTTCTAGTCTCCACGGGCACCTCGCATGCACACACAGGTACGCATGTACGCACAATTAAAACTAGAATACAATTTAAATTCTTCTTCCTCTGTTCACCACCCCCCCCCCCCGGGTGCAGGCTACTCCATTCAATCTGCTGGTCTCATTTGGCTGTCTTGATTGAGTCGAATTCTCTGTGTAGCCCAGGCTAGCTTTTAACTCTTGGCAATCTTCCTGCCTCAGCTTCCCAAATTCTGAGATTACAGGTGTGAACCAGGATGCCTGGCCAGACAGATTTCATATTTAATTAAGCTATGTACAGTAAGGAATTAAGATCAGCCCCACTGTTATCTTGTTAGCATGTCCAAGGTTAGCCTTAGACAATAGCACAAAGCTCTGGGAAATCCAAGGACCAGAGGGGATTTTAGTCCTAAGCCAGTAGTATTTCCTAGGAACTGTTTGGGGGGGGGGGGGGCTCTGGTTTGTCGCCCAGTTAGGAAACTATGTCAAGGACTAGACAGAGCTGCTGTTCTTGCCGAGATCGATCATAATGTGACTATATGATAGCATGACTTATTTTCTTCTGGTGTGCAGCAAAAGCAAAGAGTAACGACACTGCTGCCAAGGTCACCTGCAGTTAGGTGTCCACTCACTACCACCTGCCTCGAGTTACTATTGAGTTTCTCCAGCCTTTCTGAAGAGGGTGATGGACTTTTGTGAGGATGAAAGGGACTAGCTTGCACACAGGGCACAGAAGGAAGCACATGCTCATGAGGTGTTCACTCCTTCCCTCTCTCATCTCTCCAGGTCATTTTACAGTTCCTTGCCAAGACATTTTCCCATTCTAGTTCATGGGCCCCCAATGGCCAAGAGAAACAGCTTGTCCTGTTCTCTCCTGCACAGACACCCCACCCCCACCCCCCAGGCAAAAGACCAAATCTGTGGGTCACTTTAGACTCTGCCTCCGTACATTGTGTCTCTACCTACATCCCGGATTCATGGCTGACGGTTATCAGGACCTTGACCATCTATGGCCCACTGTTTCTGACCAGTTCCTCTCCGAGTGCTCTTTATGTGCACACTAGGGTTCTTGTATGTATCCTCAGGGCAAAGACAGAGAGCATTGTCCTCTTGTTCTTGCCTAGCATGGGCAAGGCCCTGGCTTCAACCATAAGCAACAACAGCAAAAAGAAAAGGCAGGAGCTGGAGATATGGCTCAGGAGTTAAGAGCACTTGCTGCTCTTCCAAAGGTCTCAACCATACACATTAGGTGGCTCACAACCATCTGTAACTCTAGCTACAGAGAGCATCCCATGCCTCTGGCCTGCCTCACCTGCATGCAGCCCCACCTGCCCACGTGCAGACACATAATTAAAAGTAGGTGCACACACACCTACACATCATTAATAATAATTGGAAAAAAAGTTTATAAGAAAGAAGACATGAGTAAAGCACTCAGGTGTACTGTGCACTTAGCCGGGTCCAGCCTTACTCATAGGGAATGTAAATTTACCTGTTCACATACATGGGTATGTATGTGCCCATGTGGTCTCTGGAATCTTCAGCTCACCAAGGTGAAAATAGACCCAGAGAGATGTATTCACTGGCCTGCTTCACACAGCCTTCTGAAAAGGAAAGCCAGGAGTAGAAGCCATTAACCACTCTGTTGGGCACTCCCAGCCTGCAACACCTGTTAGCAGACATTGACCTTGGCTTGGGAAAATCTTCTCAGTGGACCATTGAGAACCAAAGCCAGGGCTAACTGTGAGGTGACATGAGCCAGCCCCTCCTCTTGCCAGACAAGCCTCCTCAAACTTTGTGAATGAAGGCCAAAGAAGAGAAATCTGCTAGTGGCTTCCTTTGAGTTCATCTCTTTTTCGCTGCAGAAAGTGCTTGGTTCAGCGTTCCTTATGCCCCTCTTTGTTGCAGAGACAACCTCCCTGTCAGAGGATTTGAGCTGTTATGAGTTTGTTTATTATTAGATTTATTTCTCCTATAAGCAAATGTGTTCACAACATTCCGTCGGGGAATCTTCTTAATTGTCACATAAATGTCATCTTATGTAAATTGAATATTTATCTTTGCATTCGAGAGGGGTGGGGGTGGAGGGGAAAGGAAAAATAAACAATCTTCAGTCTTGGAGAGGGAAAGGGATTTGAAACTCATCCACCTGCCTTCAAAAACAAAGGTGAATTGGGGGGGGGGGATTATTGGATTATCTTGGAGGGGGTAGAAGACGTTGGCAAGGATAAGATGAGATGCCTTAGGGATGCTTCCCCAAACCTCAGCCCGAAACTAGCCAACCTCCCCAGCTGGAGCATTCCCAGGAGGCAAAAGGTTGCCCTCCACGTGCCTATCGGTCCAGGAGGCCTGCCCTTTTCCTTCCTAGAGAGAAGGTGAGCTCCCCAAGCGCAGAGGGTTGGGTGGGTGTGGCCCGCAGCTCAGGGAACCGACCCAAGGCTCCGCCACTGCCGGCTAGCCTCCCGACAGCCCGCCCGCCTGGCGAGCGCAAGCTCTTCTTCCAGAAACTGCGAGGATTGGAGAGCACTGTTTGTGCACCACAAGGTCAAGTAGGGAAGTGGAGTCGGAGGAGGAGGGGCGAGAAGGAGAGGGTGGGGAGAGGGGCGCCCCGCTTCTCTGCCAAGTACCAGCCCTGGGAAGTTGCCCCTCGGTTTTTAACCCTTTGCGGTTATAAGATGCACGAGGCAGGAGGAAGGGGGTACCCGGGAGCAAACTCCTCCTGAGGCTAGGACATGTTGCCACCCTGCTAGCCATCCACCCAGCTAGCCATCCACCCATCACAGTGCGCCTCACACACACACAGCCCCCCCCCGGAAATGCAGGGCTGCACCGGGCGCCAGGAGGCACCCGCGAGGGGGAGGGGGCAACGAGCCTAAGAAGGGACCCCCCCCCAAGGACAGCCCCTCTCTTCCGGAGGTCGCCCACAATTTCAACTTTCCCTGCCTAGGATGCTAGTTTGCATTTGGTGTGGGTGGGGGAAGAGGACCGCGCCCCCTCCCCCAGCCCCATGCGCGCCCCTCCCCTGCACTCCTGCCAGCACTTTCTGCTCACTTCTGGCGCTGCAAAAAACGCCACGCGATTTATTCGATTTCGATTTTAAAACCAGTGATTCCGAAACCGGGCGGAGGGCGAGGGTCTTCCAGCCCCCGAGTCCCTGGGGGTGGGGCGGGCGGGCCGGGTACTCCGTACAAGCCTCGTTTCCTCCGCGAGTGTCGCCTCCAGGCTGTTATTTGCAAAGAAACGTCTTTTTGACGCAGGGAGAAATGGCAAATTTTAAGTACGTCATTAATATGGCGCCAAAAGATTTTTTTAAGTATAAGCTTGCCTTTTTTTTTTTTTTTAAAGGTTGTGGGGGGCTCCGCCTGGGTCTGGGGCGCGAAGGGGGCGGGGTGTGAGCAGAAAGTGTGAGTGAGCGAGTGGAGGGGCGGGGTATGTGTGTGAGTGTGTGAAGTGTGAGCCGACCTGATGGGACTTGCACGGGCTCAGCCGGCGCTCGGGCCCGGCCCTGGGGACAGGGCGGGCTGGGGGCGCCCCGGAGTCCACGAGGAGTCCGGGCCCGCGTGCAGGCGGGCGGGTGACCGTGCAGGGCACCCCCCCGGGGGGGCCGCAACGCTACCTGGGACTGTCGCCGGAGCCAAACAACTGGGGGGGGGGGAGACGACGGGGGGGGTGCCGGCACCGGAGATTCGAGTGAATTAGAAAAAAGTGGCTACTCCCCTCCCTCTTTTCTTGCCCGCCCCCACCCCACCCCCACCACAACACATTTTTTCCCCCCTCTAAAGAGATCACAAGGAAGTCTTGGTTTAAAAAGAAACAGAAACATACACAGGGGGTTGGTGAATGGTGCCGACCGCGGCCATCGCAGTTGGAGGCTATTTTTTTGGGGGGTGAGTAGCGTCCATGGAGTTACTTTGCGCCCACTCCTAGAGGCACCAGCTCTGGGCTGGAGGGCTGACCGACCATCTTCCCAGCAAGGGTGCGGGGTTTGGGGGACGCCGCGGCCCGGTCGCCTCCCTCGCCACGACCCCGGATGGATGCGCGCCCCCCGCCCTCCCGCGCCGGCCCCAGGAGCTCCTGGCTTCGGGAGCATCCTTCCCGCGCCGGCCCCCGCCGCGGCGCGTAGCCGAGGGCAGCGCCCCTCGGGAGGGCACCGTGGAGCAAGGTAAGAGCCAGCCCCCGGCGGATGGGCCCTGCGCATCTCCACGGCATTATTTTGTGGGCTTTTTTTTTTTTTTTTTTTTTCAACAGCTCTGCCAGTGCTCCTCGCTCCCTCTCTCTCTTGCTCGCTCGCTCCCTCTCTCGCTGGCTGCCTGTTCTAGGAAGCCAGCGCGGGGGGTGGGGGGACGCACAGCACTGGGGAGAGAGATTGCGCATGTTGGTCAGCCGTGTTTTAAAGAGTACAGTGCGGGGAGGCTGAGAGGGGCGCATGCAACAACTTTTGGAAGGGTGAGCCTAGCGACCTTCTTTATTAATGACTGCGGCAAAGCGCCCCTGGGCCGGCGAGGGGGCGCGGGCGGGTGGGGGCGCTGGGGCTGCAACTTGCCTCGCGGGCTCCGGCCGGCCCGAGGGGCTGCGGCGCGACCGGGGTGCGGGGTGGGGAGGCCGAGTGGCGGGCACCGGGGCACGGGAAACCTGGAGCTATCTGCCCTTCTGTCTCCCCGAGTTTCATTTTGTTGATACGCAGCACGTCCGGGTGCCGAACCGGGCTGAGCCGATGCACATGACCCCGCGCTGGGCTCACGTGCAGCCGGTCCAGTCCTAGACACCTTCCGGGGGCCACCGCCTCCGCCCTGCGCCCCCTTTCCAGGCTGGGTGCACGCGGGAGCTGCACGCGGGGGCAGCATGCTCGGTTCTTGGGTTTAGAGGCATTGCACAAATTAGTTTTTTTTTTTTTCTTTTTTAAGGGGTGGGGGACAACGTTCCCAGGTGAGTGCTGGGTGCGCAGCCCAGGCAGCCAGGGTGCATACTGGGGTAGTGGACAGCAGCTCTCCGGTGCTGCGCGGGAGTCCGGTGGGGGAAGAGGCACTGCGAGAGTGGAAATGTACCGGCGACGGTCGGAGCGGCGGGTGCGCGCTCGCGGGGCGACGGCAGGGGGCGTGGCCCTTGTTTACCTTCTCCCAACTCTGCTGGTTCGCGTCCCGCTTCAGGGACGACTCTGCAGCTCTCTCTCTCCCCCCCACCCCCTTCCGCCCTTACTAAACTCTGGGTGGTACGTAGGAGCAGCAGACAAGTGGAGGGCCCTGCCTGGGACATACGCACCTGACCCCAAAATGAGTGACATTGCAGCCCCCGCCCCCACCAAACACTGCTGCAGTCCTTCTGCCGGATCCCCGGCCCCGCCCCGCCCCCGGCAGTGGCATCTTCCCTGCTCACCTCCTTCCTCCCTCTCCCTCCCTCCTTCCCACCCACTTGCCTGCGCCTGCGGAGCGGCTCTCGCTCGCCCACTCCCCGCCTGGGTGCAGACTTGTGGCTCCCCATGGTCCCTTCCCGCCCATCCCTGGGCTCTGAGACATCTCCTTCTCCGAGCAAGGGGTGATCCTGGGTCAGCTTGGAGACTCATAGCTTTTCTGCCGGAGGGTGAGGACATCTGCAAAACCGGCTTGGAGGCTTCCCCCTACCTTCCAGAGAGGCCCAGCCAGCTCAGCCTGGTCCCCCTACTGCACACCTCTGCCCCGCTCAGTACCCCCGCCCCCACCCAGGGCTCAGTTGCCCTTCCCCAGTCCCCTAGTCCCTTCCCCCGCCCCGGGCGCCAAGCCCACCCACCTCCTGGCACCGCCCCCGGCCTGAACCGCCTCTTGCCCTTCCTACGCCTGGGCCGGAGCCCCCCGCAGCCACCTCCGGCTCCTCCTCCCGGCTCCCGCGGTCGGAATCACGCCGGCGCGCCTCCAGCCTGCGTGCCCGCCGCCCGCCGCCAGGGGCAGGCTGGAGACGCGCAGCCCTCTTCTAATCCCCTTAGCCTCTGCAGCCGGCCTGTGCACTTTTTTTTTTTTAAACCAGCTTGGCCTCAGGCCTCCTGCTGGGGGGGTCGGGGGAGGGGCGCCGTGTTTCTTTATGCCCGAGGGTACATTGCACTCGCTATCTCGGGTCTTTGCAGATTTCCAAACTTCACCCTTGCCCCTAGCACCCCCACCTCAACTGTAGGATTCCGAGGTACAAAGTTTTACCCAGAGGCAGTTTGCAAGAGGTCAATGGGAGGGATTATGGTTGTTTTCAGAGAAGTACCAAAGGGGTTAGGGAGGGGCGGGGCCCCCATTTTGAAATGATGAGTTCTGAGCCCGGAAGAACTGTTAGGATGCTCCCTTAACATTTATATTTGCAAACAGACCGGAGCTTGGGAGCTGGGTTCTCCTCCCAGAGTGTCACTGTCTCTCCTGTCACTGGTAAAATTCCCAGTAGGACATTTGGCAGTAGATCCCGGCAGAGGGCTGCCAATCGAGCCTGGCCTTGTTTCCTGGGTTCCCAGGCTGCAGACTTCTTTTTCCCCTCGCCTCATTAATTTTTTCCCCCTTAGGGCCCCAGGCGAACACACCAACCCTCCAGGTCCTCCTGTCCCATCTTCCTTGGGCGGGCTGGGACTCGCAGAGCAATCTACTAAGCAGGCAAGGAAAATAAGAGAATGAACTGTAAGGGGAGAAGGAATGAGTAATAAAACTGACCCAGTCAAAGGAGGAGCTTTTATGTTTAGGCTATGCTATTTGCTTTTTAGGTCGCAGGCTTTGATCCGAAGAAGGCGAATAATTTATTGAGAAAGTTTGCATGGTGTGTGTGTGTGGGGGGGGGGTGTCTGTTTGATCTGGAGCCCTCTCCTCGGTTGTTGGCTGCTGTTTTGAGTGGGAAAGCATTTGGTTCCACAGTAAATGCCTTTTAGAGGGGAGTCCTCACCCTACGCAGCAGGACTTAACAGTGAATGTTGGCTTTGAACCTGTTTGGCCAAGGGTCTCCCCAACACTCTTGGGGATGAAGTGTTTAAGGACAGAGTTGTTTAGACTCTGGATACAGCAAATGTTTCCAGAATGCTTTCCCATCCAACATGCTTTTCCTTCCCTTAAATTGCCTGGGTAAATGGCCAGTGACTCCTTTCCAAGAGACTGTCAAAGATCTCAGCCACTTAGTTCTCATTGATAGTATGTATGTGGAAGTCCCAGGTCCCTGTCGTACTTTATTATCTAAGTGTAAGCCTTTGACACCGACTCCCCTATGTTTGAGGCTGTGGGCAGGACATTCCAGTTATTTATAACCAGCGTTCCTATTAGACTAGAAGGTGGTTGGTTGCCTCAGTGCCCTCACCCAATGCTTCACTGTATGTGCAACAGGCTGTCTGCAGGTCTCACGAGTGGATGTTTGGGTTGCATGAGAGGTTGCCAGGCTAGAGTTGGGGGTGGGGGATAACTTTTGCTTGTCATGTCCCCCATTCGATGGGACCTATATCACTCGACACTTAAACTCGTAGATGGCAGGTCTTAGCCCAAAGCTTCGGCACTACGGGAAGTTGGTTCTGGAGCCCTAGACAGCCCCCTCTAAGCTTCTGCTCACAAATCTCATTGGGATTTGGAAAACTTCATCTGTATTGTAAGCCTTCCTGCCAACTTGAGCCCATTGACCGTGGAGTCAGCTAGCCTAGGATTGATTATAGTTTTCAGCTGTGGTAAAGGTACCATAGGTCTTAGTTTACTCATCAGCCAGTGGGACTGACAATAATTTGTATCTCTAGGTGAGTATAGGAAGTAATAGATTATATTAAAGACTAAACCTGGGTCTAAGTATGTAGCTGGTGGTCAAGCACTTGTCTAGCAATTCCAAGGCCCTGGGTTCTAGCACCAAAATGAAAAGAAAAGAGAGAGAGAGAGAGAGAGCCTAAAGTGTGTGGTAACACAATGCGCAGTGTTACCACTCTGTTAATGAACAGAAGCAAGCCCGTTTGTTCTATGCACTATGGCCTTTGATCTGTCAGCCCTGGGCTAGGCCAGAAAGCCAGCTCTCTTCTCTGAAGAAGATATGAGCATCTAACAGGTGCCTGTGGGCAGCAAGACTTAGGAATGGTCCACTGAGGTTTGCCCTGTGGGGAGAAGAATAAGGTTAAAGAAATACTGAATGATAAATTAGGTAGAACCCATCACGCTCTCAGGAACTTCTTGGTTCAGTTGTAGAGCCGGCCTGCGTGATATTGTAGGCACTGGAAGGTTGGGACACTGAAGGTAGGCAATGATGTGGCAGGAGAGGGATCTAGCTCCATTCAGGCTTGGAGAAGTAGAGTTGACAGGCACAGACAGCAGCCCTCTTGCCCTGTGTGCACAGAATCATTTTTTGTATCTGCAGTTATTGTCCCTGAGAAGGCATTAAAGTTAATGAGAGATGGGAAAGAGTGGGGCTCTGACCCCCGTTTAAAACAGTATAAGAGTGTGTGAGCTCTTGTTTTCTGAGCGTCTGGCCTTCCCTGCACAGGGAGGCTCTGAGGACAGGTTTTCCAGCCGAAATATCATTAAATTGTATTAGCATCTTATTACACACACGCCTTCGAGGTCTGCCTCAGACAGGGAGAGTTTTTGTTTCTCTGTGAGAGATTGTGTCTGGAATGGTAAATTGCCTGCTTGAAGGTCCCCCTCCCCCCCTGTTTTTAAAGGAGGACGGAATCCTGCTGTGTGTGTGAGGGCAGGCCTGGTGGCCCCTGGAGAGGAGAGACTGGAGGCCAGGTTGGGGTGTTTTCACTGCCCTAGGGAGTGGCTGCAGTAGCTGGCCTGAAAGACCCACTGTTCCCAGGGTCAACTGGGAGGGCGTTAATGAAGGCCCAGGGTGTTTATTTGAATTTATTTGCAGAGACATCTTTAAAAGAGACTGGCATTGGGCAGTGGTGTTCCAGGGCCAGAACCTTAGTGGGGGCTAAGGCCGGTGGCTTGTGCTGCCAAGAAAACATCTGCCACCAAATTGCTGCCCTATTACTGAGTTGACATTGGTCGTTAGCCAGGAGCCCAACCAAATAAAGCTGCCTGGAAAATGTGCAGGGTCAAGACTGGGAAGGAGGACTGCAAACAGGAGGGAATCCTGGGCAAGGGTGTCCGCTTCAGCCAGCAGCAGGCTAGCCAGCTGGATTGTGTGGTCCTGACACTCAGTGAGGGAGGGGCCCGAAGTGTGTTCAGTACTCCCCACTATACTGGGTGCAGTGTGAGCGTTCCTGGCATTCACACAAGGATCTAGCCAGACGTGCTCTTTACTCATTCCCAAGAAGGACAGTGGGCAAGTAGCTTAACACACTGATGTGCGCTCAGAAAACAGGGAAACGGGGCAGCTCACTTCTCTAAACGGTAATGGTCAAAAACTGACACAGGCAGCTGGCACAACTTGTGCCCAGGTCTGGAAGCAGGAAGAACATTTAGCTTGGAAGAGGAAACCACAAGGCCAGAGGCTGTAGGTCATTGGTGAGTTTCTGTCTTGTGTGCATGAGGTCCTAGGTTCAGTCCCCACTGAAGGGTGATGTCACTGTCCTGCAATGGAGTGAGGGAGGGGATGGTCACTGTGAACTTCAAGTAGGCAGGGTCCAGATTGGTGTAGGTCTTGTGGGGATATGGAGATCTGGCCTTGGGTCAGCTGGAAGCCTGTAAAATAGTTTACAGGGTTGGGAGTGGGGCAGGATTTAAGCTTGAAGATCTCTCTGGGTGCTATGTGGAGTCTGGATTCTGTGAAGGAGGTGGAGGGAGGGAGGCCCTCAGTGGACCCAGGTGAGAGGTGAGATGGGCCTGAGTCGGATGAGTGTAGAGTTGGGGATAGTGGGTGTGTTCAGGACTCGAAGAGGAGGCGTGGAGCCCTTGGGCCCCTGTTCCATTGAGGGCACGCTGGTTACCACAGTCCAAAGGAGAGTATCCCATGTGTGTTTCCATACTGGGGTGATACTGCAAGTGCAGTGGACCCAGAAGACTCTCCTTTACAGATGGATTACAGGACCATTTCTTATTCCTCAGAAGCAAGTGCCATGTGTCAGCGCAGTCATCTGTCCGAGCAGAAACTTGATTTGAGAGAGCTGGGAGGGGGGATTACAGAGGGAAACCTCAGGCCAGGCAGACTGAGCAGCCCCATCACACACACCTGTTGCTGCCTTAGCCGTCTCCACCCCCTCTCTTGCCAGTGGGCCAGGTGATTGGAGAGACTCAAGGGGCTACCTCATTGATGGGGCTGGATGTAGAGCTAACCAGCTGACGAGTTAGTTAGCTATTGGTTCCTGAGCATGTACTCAGCAGTATAAGAAGAGTGTGGGCAGCTGGGGTCACTGCCTATGCTGTCCAAGGGGCCGGCCTCTGTAGGGCTTTTCCCTTCTGGCCCAAGGCTGCTGTGCATTTACTAGCTAGTGTCTCTATGGCGGTTCAGTCTCACCACTGCACTCAGTCTCCACACTCATTTACTCATTCACTCTCGCCAGCTGATTCCCGCCAACAAATGTGTTTAGTTTGGCCCTTTCAGGGTGTTCTTCAAATTCTGACTCAGTTGCCAACATTTTAAGTTCTGGAGACGTATGGGGAAGTCAGATCCAGTTTACCTCCTGGGGGAAGTAGTTCTTTGCCAACACCTCTGGCCTTGTGAGTGTTGGGGCTAAGATTTGACCCCAGCACTCCTCAGTCCACAGCCCCTGCTCTTCCTCTTCCTGAACTGGAGGTCACACCCAGGGACTTGTGCATGCCGAGCACATGGCTGGCTACTGCTGGGCTCTACCGTCAGCCCCCAGCCAGCTGTTAGTGTTGCAGGAGATCCTGGTTTGAAGGTACTGTTGCCCTCTTTGCTGAAACAGAGGATTGTAGGAGACGTTGGCATGGCAAACTTACAGCCACACAGTGACAGGGCTAGGTTGGGCCAGGTGTGGACTACGGCCAGAGTTCTTTTGAAAGTCAGCCTTCCTCAGATCCTGGATGTCACAGAGGGTGATGGTTTCGGTTCTGGGCTCCCTCTCTGCTGGAAAGAGGTCAAGAAGTATGACAGTCAGGAATTGGGTCTTCTAAGTCTGTTACAAACTCTGTCCCGTAGCCCCTGAGGCTCCTTTTCCTCGTGTCTTAGACTCTTGTGCCAGAGAGACGCAATTGGCATAGCTACCAAGGGCCGTTCTGAGTGCTCCCTGGGGTCCTTCTGTGCTAGAGGACCCCCTGCCTGCCATAAGGGGTGAGGTCTTTAGTATTATTCCTGCTTCTTGGGTTGCTTGCAATGCAATGAGTGTCTCTTAGTTCTTTGCCCTTTAGGAAACACTGGGCAGCAAGCAAGCAGCCCTGTTAAGCTCCTCCCATTCTAGTGGGGGGGGGGGGAGACCGAGGGTAAAGGCTCCTCACTGAGGTCAAGGGTTAAGCAGGTCCACTCGGAGGTCTGGGTGATTGTCCTTCCCACTTAGTAGATATTTCAGGGTCTCTATGGCACTGTGAGAAGATAGAGGCATCTCAGCTTGGCAGGAACAGGCTGGAGATAGAGGACAGTAGGTGTTGAGAAGCAGATGGCTGTACTGTAGTGCCTTCTCCCTAAGAACTAGAGCTGAACGGGAACATGATGGGAAGCACCCTGGGCCAGGTATTAAGCCACTCCAGGTGTTCTTCTCCTCCAAGCAGGCTCTGCCATTCAGGCTTCTGTGAGACCTGAGGAAGAAGTGGGTAGGCACAGCCTTCCAGGCTGAAGTGGATTCATTATGAAAAAAAGAGTTCTGGGTAACCTCAGGAATCAGACCTCAGACTCTGGGGTTCAGCATTCATCTCCATTAGCTGGTTAGTAACAGAAAGAGGCAGGCTTCCTCTCTCTGTAAATGGGCCTGCATCTCTTAGATCAAGCTGTTAGGCACCATGGAGCTGCCCTTAGTGGCTTAAATGTTAGATGGCACAAGTGAGCTTCAGCAGGATTGTATTTTACCTGAGGATGGACCTGCTGCCCCATTTCCACACCCCAGTGACCACCATACTCAGGATTGGGCCACCATGATGGTTTGTGCCTTACTTTGTCAGCGAGGTCCTAGAAGGATCTTTCTTATTTCCTCTTCTCCCTCCCTGTAGGGAGCACTCGCTCCGGAGGTATTCGTAGTGTTGAGAGGCAGATGTTTTCTGATCTGCTCATTTCATTGAATGGGAACTGGGACTTGAGTGGCCATTGTCACCTTTCAGTGTGTGCCTGCTGGCCTCCCTGTAGTACTCTGACACCGATGGGCAGACTTCTGTTTGTTCCCAAACACTGGCTCTGTGGGTGGGTAGAGAAAGGATAGGCTGGAAGAGAGGCGGGGCCTTGTCCTTTCTCTGCATGGGGGTGTGAGCTGAGGATTCCCCCTGATGTCTGGGAAGATAATATCCCTTCTCGCCTGTTGTTGCAGATGGAAGAGAAGAGGCGAAAATACTCCATCAGCAGTGACAACTCTGACACCCCTGACGGTAAGGCCCTCCCACTTGGATAAGCCCCTCCCACTTGGGTAAGGTCCTCCCACTTGGATACGCCCCTCCCACTTGGGTAAGGTCCTCCCACTTGGCTCTTACGGATATTTAATATTGGCAGGCCCAATGACCTGGTAGGGGAGGCTGACCCTCCATTCAGCTCAGCCCAGGGACACAGGGGTGAAAAGTCAGGTTGGGCTCCTCTGCCCCTGAGGTGGTCAGTCCCTGACCTTACTGGAGCTTCACCATCCCCATTAATCTACTGCCCTGTCCTAGGCCTTCCTCTCTCTGGAATAGACTAACTCCCATCAGGGCCTGTGCTTCTGGTTGATAGAAGAAAATGAATCCTTTAGCTTTTAGAAGTCTCTATAAAACAGACATGAAACCTGTTGCCCCTTATTATTATAATTAGTTAATTATTATACTAAGTAACTTCCTAACCAGTGGCAAACCCTGTTCAGAGGATTCTTTTTTTTTTTTTTGGTTTTTTGAGACAGGGTTTTTCTGTCTAGCCCTGGCTGTCCTGGAACTCACTCTGTAGACCAGGCTGGCCTTGAACTCAGAAATCCACCTGTCTCTGCCTCCCAAGTGCTGGGATTAAAGGCGTGTGCCACCACTGCCGCCGTTCAGAGGATTCTTACCACGTTCACTGCTATGCTCGGTTACCAGCTAAAATCTGGCACACAGTAGGTGTTCTATAAATGTTGGCTGGAGAAAGTAACGAAAAAGCCCAGCCGTCATGGAAGCTTGGCAGTACATTCTAAGAGGTAGATTTAGTGTCAGTTGAATGTCTGAAAGTGGGGGAAAGATCTGATTGTCAAAATGCAAATGACATTTTGGGAGCAGAGAAAAAGGGTTGTGTTCAATAAGAGCTTTCTTCCTGGTTGGTGACAAAAGGTAGCCATTGTCCAGTGGCCCTGAAGCCATTCCTTAGATTGTTGGATTTAGGAGTTCCATCTTTATGGGTGGGATGGGGCCAGGAGAATCCCATCTTGAAGTGTCTACTTTGGGGGTCCTCTAAGAAGGAAGCCACATTACTGGGAAGGCTGAGCCTGGAGCCCTGCGTCTCTCTAGACCTGGTGGACTATTGGTGTCTGCCTCCCTACTAACCAGGGGTTTGATAATTCCTAGCCCTGTTTGGGCCTCATCTGCTGCCCTGTGGGTCTGGCTCTGGTTGTAGTCCACTCTTCCTTTCCATCCCCCTTGCTCCAAAACTCTCACAATATCTAGAGTTTTGTGGCTTCCCATCTTCTACTCCTAACCTGCAAAGTCATGGGGAATCTGGGCATCTGAGTCATGGAGAAGCAGCAGGTTGGACCCAGACTTGAAGTTGTTCCCTCTCCATCAGCTCCCACCACTGTCCCCACCCATGAATGTTAACTACTGTGCTCATCAAAAACCTTGGCTCTGGAGCTGGTTGCAGTGGTGCACTTCTTTAACCCCAGCACTCAGGAGGCTGAGGCAGGTGGATCTCTGTGAGGGCAGGTCAAGGCCAGCCAGGTGTCCATAGCAAGTTCCAGACCAGCTAGGGTTACATAATGAGACTTCTTATAACCAAAACACAAAAACCCTGGGTCTTCCTGGTCCTTCTTGGTGAGGCCATTGCCCTATAGTCTAGCAAGGGCCTTGGACCATGGTCATGGCTAATGGAGAAATCCCTTTGGACCATCCTAAAGCTATAGATATGGGATCCTTTGGTTAACCTTTAGAGGACAGGTCATCTCTTAGCCTGTTAATCAGCTTCACGTTATTATCATGTATAACTTACAAAAGGACGGGCTTACCTAGCCCCCAGCTTGGGGACTTTCAGTGTGTGAGCAATTAACTTCTGACACTCTCTGAGGCTTCAGGTTCTAAAAACGCTGCACCACCTCCCAGTAGCATTGTCCTGAGGACTAGGTTGTTGACACATGGACCTTTGAGGTACTCATGTCTAGATCATCGCACTTCTATTAGAGGAGCAAATAATCCAGCACTGAGGAGCATGAGTTCGGGGCCAGCCTGTCTTAGTTTCTTTTCCTGTTGCTGTGATAAAATATACTGACAGAAGCAACTTAAGGACGAGTTTGTTTTGGCTCAAAGTTCAAAGGGCCAGTCCGTCATGGCAAGAAAGGCACAGTGATGAGAGCTTGAAGCACAGGGGTCACATGTTTCTGCAGCGGCAAGAGAGGACAGAAGCAGATGCCGATAGTTAACTTGCTTTTTTTTATGCAGTCCAGGACCCATGCAGGGTGGGAGGGTGGGAGGATGGGGGGGGTACCTGTGCTTCCCATTCCCCCACCCCACCCCCATCTTCCTACCACAATTAACCCAGTCAGAATAGTCCCTCAGAGGCTTAGGCACAGTTAACTGCTTTCACAGGAGTGTCTGGAGACTTGTCTTCTAGGTGATTCCCACCAAGTTGGCATCTAACACTAAGCATCTGGCACCCACCTCTTCTTCCAGGCTTACAGATACCAAGTCATTTGCTTGTGGTGGCCAGTAATCAGAAAGCTCACTTGGGTCTAGCCTGGTAGTCTCCAGGTCTGTTCAGATTTATACTTCCCTACCCTGCCCTACCCTGCTTCTGTAACCTGCTAGGGCATCCGGGAGTGCCGTGATGCACCTAACCTGGGGCAGACTGGAGAAAGGGCATAGAATGTTCCAGCATTCCTTGACCAAGCAGGAAGCAGAACCTCAAAGAGGATAGGGACTTCTTTGGAGCTACAGAAACAGCTAGTAACTGCTTTTGATTTCTTTCTGTAGACCAGGCTGGCCTTGAACTCAGAAATCCGCCTGCCTCTGCCTCCCTAGTGCTGGGATTAAAGGTGTGCGCCACCACTGCCTGGTGCTTTTGATTTCTTAAGCCCTGTTCAGTGGTGAGCCTTCATATTTCCACTTGTCTGTGGAAAGATTGGGGTCCAGGGCAGGGACAGTGCCTCCCACCTTCTGATCCTACAAGTAGGTACTCACCTTGAGACTTCCCATCCTCTATGTGGTTGCTTGCTGGTTTTGACTCTCCAGGAGCCCTCATGGCCTGTCTTCTCTCTGCAGGTCATGTGACATCTACATCAGCATCAAGATGTTCCAAACTGCCCAGCAGTACCAAGTCGGGCTGGCCCCGGCAGAACGAAAAGAAGCCCTCAGAGGTAGGTAACAGCGGTGGAAAGGTTCAGGGAAGGATGAGTCTGGGGTGGAGAGCCACCTGTGTGGAGTGAGAGAAAGTGCTGAGCAGGTGCATGAAGGCCCATGTTCTTGGTGAAGGGCCCATGCCCAGTGCCAAAGGTGGCCAGTGTGGCAGGATGGAGTGAATGAGGACACCACTATATGCTTCTGACAATACTTCATGTGTACCTGCATGTTAAGCAGGGTAATGCCTTTACCTCCTGATCTGCCAGGAGAGGTGTTTATGGCTTCTGTGGAGGGAGTCCTTGGTATATGACCTCACGGCAAGCCCTTGTGCTTCTTGTGGCCAATGAAAAATTGCACGCAGGAGCTATATCTGTTCCTGCTTAGCTCTTCACCGACAATGCCACTGGGCAGAAAAGAGGCCCTTGGTCTAAATGTGGCTGTGAGAACTTCCATGGCTGTGCATTTCCAACCTGGTCCTTACACATGAGGCTGGTGTATGGACCATGCTTACATATCAAGGACCATGGCTCTTCCCAAGCTGCACTCCGTTTTCTCCCATTGCTTTCCACTGGGCTCATCTGTTGTCAGTTTTTACCAGCCTCTAGATGTGTGTTTGGGATAGACTTCCATCCAGTATGCTCTTAAGTGGTCTTCCCCAGAGCTTTATGTTTTAGCAAATTGATTTCCTGCCTCCCAAGATGCTTTACCCTCTGCCTTCCCCTTGGAGGGCGGGATTGGGACCCTATGAGAGTGGTCTCCATTTTCCTTCCAAGTTACAATAACATGTTTAGTGTGTGTGTGTACACAGAGACATACGAATGCATGTGTGTGTCGTGGCATAAATGTGGAAGACAGAACTGGAAGGGATTGGATCTTTCTTTCATTTGGGTTTCCAGAGTCAAATTCAGGCCCTTAGGCTTGGCCATAAGTACCTTGGCCTGCTGGGCCATTCCAGCACCAGCCCTGATATCTTCCAAAACTGGTCTGTGTGGTTGTGGATGAAGATATCTCTGAGAGTGGTTTGAAAGGAGGAGTTGATGTGGGGCTGAAGAGAAAGAGTAGCTGTGACTCTTACAGATCCTCCTCCTCAGCTGTGGGACGCAAAATACCGACAGGACCTGGGAAGGCTCTGCCTCTCAGTGGATGAACAACTTTTTGGTCACCTTTATTTGGCCCTCCTTGTTCTTAGGGTTAGGACCTGCCATGCTCATTCAAGACTTAAGGAGGTTGCCTCTGAGCTTCCAGCCTTTCCCCAGCTTCCCTATGGTTCTGGATATTGGCATGAGAGGGGAAACTCCAGAGGGAGCTGCCTTCTTCCCCTGCCCTGCCTCCCCATGCTAGTGGGGGATGGGGCTCCTGCTCCACTGGCTGGGACCAACCCTGGGTGGAAACAGGTGTCAGCAAGGCTGAGAAGAAAGAACAATTTGCATGGGACAGAAAATTCCCCTGCCTCTTGGGTTTTCCAGCCCAGAGGCTTTGTACCTAAAAATAGACTTAAACCTCTGTGAGGCACCTTCTGGGGACTAGCTGTGTATAGCCCATACCCAGACCAGGAGCCCTGCAGGTGTGGCTGTGATGTCCACCCAGGAGGACTGGAGAGTCTTCCCTGCTTTGAATGGCAGCCAAGCCTTCCCTCCCACAGCAGGCTGGAGAGCAGCCTGAGAGGTTTTCCTCATTCTCTGAGTGAGAGGGTTGAGCCGTGGCCGGTATAAATTCTTGAGTTATGGTGGGGCAGAGAGAAAGCATCAATGGAAGCTTCCAAATGATTTGGCTCATGAGAGGGCGGAGAGAAAAGCTAGGACTTGGCTGCAAGAGTGTGTTCATGCTCTGATGAATGAGCTGAAAGCAGAGGGCCTTGCTGGTGAGCCTGGCCTAGGAAGCAAAGACTCCAGGCACCCTAACAAAGGGGATTCTTGTGAGCCCCATCTGCCCAGTGCCCTATGGGATAACTGCTAGGCTGGTCCCACTGTGTGCTCTCATTGAGGCAGAGTGGTACAGAAACCCCCCTCTCTGGTGGCCTCAGAGCTGAGAAAGCTGTGGATCACTCTTGTTTTTATTCCTAAGTGTGTTCAATTGTGGAGTAGGGAACTTGAGGCCCCAAGGTGCTTAGTATTGCACTAGGAGTAGGCATATAGTAAACTGTAAAATAGCTGAGGGGTAGGTTCAGGGAAGACATATCCTTCCTTTCCTATCTCAGGGGTGCTGCTCTTCACACTAACATGGGTCAGGGCCAAAGAACACTGACCAAGAATCAGGACCCTGGACAGGGCTGAAGCGAGCCTTTCCGTATGGTTTTTTTGTTACCAAGGACCATCCCTGAGCCGATGGGAAAGAGGAGTTCTAGGCTGGGTTAGGAGTCTGCCTTTAAGCAGTGGCAGGGAAGGTGGGGACAGAACCAAGGTCTCAGCCTTCTTTTCTTAGGCATTTTGTGGGACTTCCACAAAGCTGAAGTCTGTCCCTTAGACCTTAAATTCAGAAAGAGGGGGACCCCAGTCTGAAAAACTGGGATTGTATAAATTCTGCTAGAGCCTTGTAATTCTCTTGTACTGTCTTGACCAATAATGTTGGCATCTTCCCACTTGATCCTTCCTCATAGAATCTGAAGTAAGTTACGGTCTAAGACCATCTTTGATAGTCCAGCACCAGCCCTCTACCTCAGGGCAGTACTTAGGTGGGTAAGGACCTTCCTCCTGAGGAACAAGCTGAGAGTTCAGCCTTAATTTATCCAAGTGGGGTTCCAGGCTTCTTGATGCCAGAAAGTTTCTTAAGTGGCAAGACAGTATCTAATTGAGGACCAGTAAAGGGGCCTGCCTACCCATTCCCCCTGGCTACTGTCAGGTTATCCCCATGACACACACAACCCTTGCAATGGACATGTTTCTTCTAAGCCAAAGTGCTACTTGGGGTGCCAAGGATGGTTCTGGAAGAGACCTGGAGGCCAGCCCTGTGGTTGGTGCCACAGGATATATATGTATATATCTTCCTCAAGCCTTGAGGTGCCACAGGATATATATGTATTTATCTGCCTCAAGCCGTGGCTAAGCAGTAGGGATTTCCCCTAGGCCACCTGTCTGGAGGTGAGCCGCTGTGCATCAGGAAGTCAGTCAGTGAGCCTCTGCTGCTGAGTAAGATCAACAAGCACTGAGGGTGCCTGGGAGGCATGGCTAGACGTGGGTGCCTTAGGAAATGTGCCTACTGGGGAAGTCCAGCCTGCTTTGCCTCTGAGAAGTTTTTGGACACTTAGCCAGTGATTCAACTCCTCTGTCTGTCTGTCTGTCTCTCTCTCTCTCTGTCTTTTCCTGATACCCGTGAAACCTGTGGGAGGGTGTCTTAGTTATTCTACTGCTGTAAAGAGACACTGTGACCAAGGAAACTCATAAAAGGAAGCATTTAATTGGGGGCTTGCTTACAGATACAGAGGGATAATCTGTGATCATCAGGACAGGGAAGCCTGGTGACTGGCTGGCAGTCAGACTCAGAGCAGAAGCTGAGAGTTTACATCTGAAGAGCAAGCATGTGGCAGAGAGACTGGGCCTGGTGTGAGCTTTAGAAACCTCCAAGCCTACCCCCAGTGACACACCTCCTCCAACAAGGCCACACCTCCCCCTCCTAAACAGTTCCACCAACTAGGGATCAAACATTCAAATATATGAATGAGCCTAGGGGGGCCATTTTCATCCAAATCTTCACAGATAGGAAAGTTCCAGAAGAGAGTAGGATGGGTGGATGTTAGGATAAGTTGGCCACTTCCAGTGGTCTCAGAACACGGAAGGTAGGAGTTAGGATCCTATGCCTCCATCTTCTGTAGGTTCTGCTGAGGAATGAGTCCCTAGAGGAGAGAAGAGGAGGCCTTTGTACATGCTACAGAGGCCCTTTCCTGAATCTCAGCTCCCTGCCCTGGGTACAGGGGCTGGCCAAGAAAGTGAAAACGCCCTTTTCGGTCAGCAATAAGATGTTATCAGATGTGTCCTAAAAAGCCATGTGAGGAGGATACCCCATCCCAGCAGTGCAGCTTTGCTTTTTAAAACAAGACAATAATAACACAAAAACTGATCAGATCTATCCTGAGAGAACAATGATACAGCCAGTTTGTCCAGTCAAAACCAGAAAATAATCCTGTAGGCACAGAGATGGCACCTAGATGTTTGGGATTAGATAGTCCCTATGAACGCAGCGGTAAGGCCTGGGGATGCAGCTCAGTTGGTATAGGTTGGCCTAGCGTGCATGGGGTCCAGAGTTTGATCCTGAGCCTTACTTAAATGTCATGGCAGGAAGGTTAGAAGTTCAAGCTCCTGAGGCCATCAGAATGGCTCAGGTAAAAGTGGCTGTCCAGCAACCCTGGCCACCTGAGCTGAGTCCCTACAACTCACAGTGGAAGGAGAGAATCAAGCCCAAAGCATTGTCCTCCGAGTTCCACACAAGCGCTGCGGCATACACCCCTCCCAGACACACGGGAATAGATGAGAAAGTCGGAGTCCTCCTTGACTGTACACAAATTCCGAGCTAGTCTGGGCTACATGAGACCCTAAAATAAGCCAACAGTGGCTTACAGTTAGGGGAATGATTACAGAGTAAACCCTAGGTTTAATTAACCCCAGCACTGCATATACTGGGCATAATGGTGCTTGCCTATAATTCCCTGATTCAGAAGGTGGAGGCAGGAGGACCAGATAGATATTCAAGGTTATCCTCCACTATGAAGCAAGTTAGAGGCCAGCCTGGGCTAGAGACCCTGACTCGGAACAATCAATATGGTGTCGTGTGTCATCACACGCACAGTGCTTAAATGGAGAACCCCCAAAGAAATTCTCTGCTTGTCCCTATTAGATCCAGATTTCCAGCCAGTTGGGTGAGGGTGGGGTGGCTCTTCCTCCAGGGCCAGGCACTTGCTCTCTGAGACTTCACTTGGGAGGGCGGAGGGGTGGGGTGAGTGAGGGCCAGATCCACTCTAGCAGACTCAGAGATGTAGCTCTTGCCGCCAGCTGGAAAAGCCTCCAGGCCTCTGGGACTTGTCTTGCAAAGGAAATGTATGTCATAAATTCTCTTTAAGAGCAGGAAGTGCTGTTATCCTCATGAAAGTAAGAGAAGGAGATGTTGAGTGGTTTTTCAGTTTTTTTGAACATCTGACCAGTTGGCTCCGTGGTAGTTTGAAGCTGGAGCTGGGTGGACGGTGACTATTCCCTGAACCCCTGTCTGGGATTGCATATCTAATATGTAATGTAAATTTGCTCTTGGCTGAAAAACTGTATCAGGTTCCAGCCCAGAAAAGATTACTTGGAAGTTGAAATGACTCTCTGGCTGTCTCAGGGATGATGAGTGCTGGTGTGGCTGAAGATCTGAAGCAAGTGGTTTATCAACTCCTGAGTCTTCTCCACAACTGTGAGAGGAGGGGATCGGTGTGAGGGTGGACGGTACAGGTAAAGTGTTTGGCACAAGAGCTGTGCCTTGGCATTACAGAATGTTATTTCTGACAAGACAGGGCACTCAGGAAACAACTGTGATTTCAAATATGGTCTCCAGGGCTGGAGAGATGGCCCAGCCCTGGCTTCTCTTGCTGAGAACCTGAGTGTGGTTTCCAGCACTCAGGTGGCTTATGGCTACCTGTAACTCCAGTTCCAAGTCACTGACCACTCTTCTAGTAAATGTGAGGCCAGCCTGGGCTATATAAGACACTATCTCAGAAAAATAAAATGATGTTCAGGACAGATCCCCGGAGCTTTCTTGGGCAGGAAGGATAAAAATACAGAGAGACAAATCCTGTCCAAAGCCATCTACTTTGGCTTTGGGACAGTGATCGGGACCTCATATCTGGGTTCTCACTCCATCCCAACTTTTTATATATTTGTGTGTGTGTGTTCTCGTTCTCTCTCTCTCTCCTCCCCCCCCCCCTCTGCCTGGTATGAACAGCTAGCCATTCTTCAGGGAAATCTCACCGGTTTGGTTTGGTTTTGGTTTTGTTTACCCACACATGCCACAAACTTTTCTTCAAGAGCTACTATACATTGGGAATGGTGTTACAGAATAGATACAGGAAAGATGGGACATACGGGACACATGCAGTGTCCTTATGTGGCTTACCACAGGAGATTGACACAACACGTGTGTGCAGGTGGCATAGTTTAGTTTATTGAGGCAGCGTCTCATGTAGCCCAGGATGGCCTCAAACACACTGTCTGACTGAGGTTAGTCTTGAACTTAAGGTGCTTGTGCCTCTACCTCTCATGCTCTGGATACAGGCATACACTGCTACATCCAGTTTATGTAGTGCTGGGCATCATACCTAGGGCTTCCTGCATGCTAAGCAAGTGCTCTGTCAACTGAGCTCCACCCCTTTCCCCTGTGTAACTGTGTCTGTGCTGAGTCTTTCATAGGTAACCAGATTTCCTCAGTCATCCAGCCTCCAAGAAAGGGAAGCAGAGAGCTGAGTTTCCAGGGTAAAGTGTTTCAAGCTGCAGATCCACCACATTGTGGTAGAGAATTTTCTATGCCTCCTGGCCTAGTGTCAATGTACTTTGAAAGTTGCCCAATGTCATTATTAGTTTTGGAGGTCACTTTCCAACTCCATAGACGCTCCCTCAGAGTCTGTTTTTAGCCTTTTCTGGGCAGTGGGTAGAGAGAGCAAGTAGCCTATGGTCTTGAGAAGAGGAACTATGGGTCAGGACCATGTCACGAGCTCCTGGGTAATGTCCTAACATGTTGGAACAGCAGGGTCTTTGGTCCCCTCTAGGGTAATCTTTGCAGCCCTGGCCCTTGGGTTGGTTGGTAGCCTTTCAGCATCCTTTATACAGTTAGAGAAAGCTACAGTTGACATCACCCGGCAGCTCAGCAGAACTTGGTTGCTAGGCAGCAGACATTTAAAGACAACCAAAAAGAAAGAAAAGTGGTAAACATTCATAGCCTGAGAAAATTGCTTATTTTCCAGCCCCTCGACTTTCTTGCCACAGAAAGAATTCTGTTTGTTAGTGTCCATTTTATTCTATATTTAGTTTTCGTAAATTATTCAAAGGAGTTTTAGGAGAATCATTAGGCTTTCTCCAAACCTAACTTCTGGTAGTTCAAACAGAAAATATGCAGATTAGGAAACAGGCCACCATGTTGGTGATCAGGTGTCACCCTACTTGCGAAGACTACTGAGTACCCAGCTGCAGCCTGCAACTGAAACTGAGATGTTAATCTGTGGTAACATCTGGAGTGAGCACCTAGCATTCGCACCCCAGATGTTGACCAACACCTTTGGTCCAGCCAGATCTCACTGAGCTCCTCTGGCTGGGAAGATGAACCAGAAAACCAGGAGACTGCAACACCAAGGTCTCTGGCAGCACAGACAAAGCTCCAGACCCAGGCTGGTGGAAAGCAAAGCTTCCTAGAGCCACTGAGGGCCAGTTGAGGAGGGGAGGGTGACGTGTGTGACAAGGGAGATGTGCAAAGGGTAAAAAGTGTTTGGATGACTGCAATGACAGCCACAGCCACAGGTCCTAGGAAGTTCCATTTTGTCCCCACTTGTTGCAGTTAAAAACACCCTGACAAAAGCAACTTAAAGAAGTGGTAGAGAAGCCATGGCCGTAGGAGCCTTCTGTGGAGTCTCACACAACTCCTTTGTGTGTGTGTGTCTGTCTGTCTGTCTGTCTTTGTGTCTGTGTGTCCCAGGCTCATGCAAGTCACTGAACACACGTGGAGGTCAGAGGATAACTTTTGTAAGTAGTTACTTCTGTCCTGCTATGGCTCTAGGGCTTGAAGGCAGGTCATCGGGCCTATGTGGAAAGCGGTTACCTTCTGAGCTGCCATTCTTGCCCAACCTAAAACTTCTAATCTCCCTACCTCTATCTCTTGAGTGTCCAGATTACAGGTGTGCATCCTCACCGTGCTCCATTTCAGTGGTGCCGGGAATTGACCCCAAGCCTGTGGGCATACTAGATGCATGTGATGCCTACTGAGCTACATCCCCAGCTGAAAAATACTTAAGCACAGATCTTAGACTATCTCTGCCTACTGAGGGGTGGCTAATACAGGCAAATGCTATCTTTGTGTTTTCCTGAGTCCTGCCTAAAAGAGGCATTAGTGTCTCATCACCTGTTCCCTAGTGATGGAGACAAAACTTAAAACTGTCTTATAACCTGACCCACACTGCTAAAGGACCCCAAGTTGAGCCCCAGATCCTTTCCTGGTCTGAAGACTAGGGAGTCTAAGTCAGGAATGCCTCTCTGCCAGTGAGACCTGGTCACTCTCCAACTGCCACACACGCTTCTCACTGGCCAGGAGACATCGGGCCCTGAGGAACGGGAGCTGCTTAGTGCTTGGAAGCCTCATGCAGGTCCATGTGGTTAAGGGTCTCACTAGTTTGCATCTCACTCTGTAAGGGGTCACAGCACATACAAGAGCCTTGTCTTCAGTGCCAGGCGCTGAGAACATACCTAACAGCAAAGCAACATATGACAGGAGAGAGGACCGGAAACATCACAGAATAAAGCAGATAGCGTCTGTGCGTGAGTGACTAAAGGGTGGCTTGGGGTCGGGTAGAGACTGGCTCAGTCAGGTACCCTGCAGTCCGAGAGCAGATGGTTGAGGTCACTGAGGAGGTGACAGTTAAGGTACATTCCAGGGTGAGGAAACCGCAGGGTGGTTTTATTTTTTGAGACAAGGTCTCCTGCTGTTCATGCTGGCCTTGAACCCATCTCTCCTGCCTCCATCCCTGAATGCTGAGATTACAAGCATGTCCCGCTATGTCCTGTTTTATGTCTCTATAGACAAAGCCCAGAGCTTTGCTCATGTCAGGCAAGCAACTTGGCTACATTCCAAGCACTTTGGTTGTTCTTGAAGTAGTTAGTCTCCCTGTGTAGTTCTGACTGGCCTAGAACTCACTCTGTAGACCAGGCAGTCTTGAGGCAATCCTCCTGCCTCTGCCTCCAGAGCACTGGAACCTTGTTTGGCCAGGTCCCAGCAGGGTATTTATTTCTAACCACCTTACCACCTCTAGATGTGGTGTCCCAGTTCGGTGGGTCCCTGTGGCATCAGAGCCACAGGGTCTGGGATGTCCCACAGAGAAGTTAGAAGGAGTTCTACATCAGCTCAGACCCTGGTTGTACTAGAGCCTGTGCTGAAGCCTGGAAATAGAAATAACCCAGTCTCTGCAGCCCCGAGCCATGCCCTCTCCAGAAGCCCCAGTGGGGAAAGCCTCTCACTGGCCTCAAGCTGCTACCGAGGCCTCTCGGAAGTACAGGGTGCCTGAGTTTGCACTCTTGTCTTAGCTGTCTTGCTGCTTGCTAATAAGATATGCAAATTATCAGGGCTGTGAAATCCTAGCCCCATTCCATCTTCTGTTTAATTAGCATTTAATCTAATCTGGTTTTAATTTTTTCACACTGGCACCCTAATTAAATGTTAGGGTGTTAGTCTTAACAATTAAATTATATTGGCAAATAGAGTCCTCAAGAAACTTGACCTTTTTTTCAAGTCAGAGCCCTCTGCAGCTAGATGCAGATATTAATTAGATTCTGTGAGATGCTGCTTCTAGGTCCATTGATGGACCCATTCTGCTGTTTTCCTATGGTTATGGCCCTCTATTTCACAAGACACACACAGCCAGGGAGCTGGTCGCAGCAGGCAGTGGGTTTCAGCTGAATGGGTTTGTCCAGAGCGTCCAGGGGGTCATGTGAACTGACCAAGCCCCCGACTTGACACTTCAGCAATGGGTGTTGACTTTGCAAAAGGACTGGAATGGGAGGTGGGGCTTCAGCCCGGAGGGTGCTTGCTTGAAGTGGGTTCTCCCTTCTTGATGTGAGTTCACCCTTAGCTTGTGGTTTTCAAGTGATGACCACGGTGAAAGACTAAGTCTCAAGGTGTCCGGTAGTGTTCTGCAGCAGCACCTTAGGTGTGAGGTACAGAGGCAGGAGGCTTTGCCACTACCAGCTGGGAAGGGGTTCAGAGGTTATTCTCAGGTAGAAGTTAGGAGGAACAATGGGAAGAATGGTTTTTCTAGTGAGGGGACAAGTTGGTGGCAGAAGAAACCTTAAACATGGCCTCATGGGAATTTGGGACAGACTTAGGGACAGAGGAAGAGAGACAAAGGTCTTCCTCTCCCATCACACACCAACCCAACCATGGGTAGCTCTAAGGTGGGATACAGTGTCTTGGAGGGAACTTGGAAGTCCAGCTCATGGAAACTTCTCACTGGGCTGCCCAAAGCCCCCACCTCTTGCTTTACTCTTTGTGTAAGACCCAGGTCTTTCTTCCTGGGACTAGAGTGCCTTGTATTTTATACATCCAGTGTGCGTCTGGGTGCTGATCTGCAGCACAATTTTAAACCTCCCGGGGAGAGTCCCAGAACACTCAGAAAGCAGTAGTACTGTGTTCGAGAGTGACCTTTCTACTCTTAGAGGTTCTGTTTGTCCTTATGTATGCATGGCTATGGGAACCAAGAGATTGGGACCATGGGGTTGGAAAAGATAAGGAAGCTGCTTTTTTGGTGAGGGCCCTACCAGCCCTGGCTTTCTTTTCTAAACCTGTCTCTATTCTGTGATGCAGAGCACAACTTGCCAGAATCTTTCCTTTTACCTTGTGGGTCCCAGATACTGAACTCAGGTCATCTGCCTAGCCATCCCACTGGTCCTACTGTGTGCTGCCTTATTTGCCTTCTCCTCTGGTCCATGAAGCCAGCCTCTGTGAGGCATCCTGATATCTCTTTTCCCTCATGTCTGCCAGGTTTTCCGGACAGACTTGATCACAGCCATGAAGATCCCAGATTCATACCAGCTCAGCCCGGATGACTACTACATCCTGGCGGACCCATGGCGACAAGAATGGGAGAAGGGTGTGCAGGTACCTGCTGGAGCGGAGGCCATTCCAGAGCCCGTGGTGAGGTGAGCCAGGTGGCCAGGCTAGGACCATCGGGGAAGGGGATGAATCTGAGGTAACTTTTTGGTGAGGGACCTACTGGTCCTGAGATTCCTTCCTAGCCTGTCTCTATTTTATGGTTAATTCTCTTGCCAAACAATAACAAACATTGGTCTAGAAACACTGGCAGGGTTACTCTTGAGGCTTTGGGCTTGTACTCTGCTCTGAAGCCAGATCTTGTGGATCCAAATTGCCTCTTACCTTCTGTAGGACCTTGAACCAGAAATATAAATCTTTCTTGTTTCTGAACTAAGAGTGACAGCTGTTTTCCTTGTGGTTGGAGAAGATCTAGTAAATGATTCCTAGAAGACTCGGGATGGGACCTGCATGTAGCAGATGTGACAGAAATGGCTAGGGTTAGAATAGTACCCTCACACACGTCGGCAGAGCGGATGAGGGAAACCTCCAGGCCTTTTATCATCAATTACCGTGAAAATAAGCCATGTTGTTCTTTAAAGATATTTTTAGAGGGCAGGGCCTGGTACCTATCACCTACTAGAATTCTCCAGCATCAGCCTCTGAAGTGTCTGTCCTGCTACGGCCGGGTCAGAATGGAGTCCCCAAGGGTTTCATAGGCTGCTGGTCTTGTGGGCAGGGACTCTTGTCAGAATGAAACCACATATGTGGTCTTGCCTCAAACTACAGAATATAGTCAAGTGTTTGATTCTGCAACCTCAAGGGACCAGTAGCCCTGTCCTACCAGCTCACCTGAATTGATGAGCTAGTGTTAATACCCCTTCCTGGTGTTGGCAGGCCTCATGGCTTTGGCTTGAGACCAAGTAGATGATGCTTGGGGCAAAGGTTACCCCTGTCCCCTCTTTTGACATTGGCCTCATTGCTTGCTAGCAGCCACATGTGTGCTTCATGCCAGCCCTGTGCTAGGATTGCAGGTTAGAGAGGCTCAGCCCAACCCAGGTACTCTGGGACAGACTAGAGGTGGGAAGGCCTCTGACAGTCAGGATGGATAGATGGATGATGGACAGATGGATGGATGATAGACAAATGGACAGATGGATCCCCTTCTGGGGCCTATAACATGGGTCAAGATCCTACGGGTTTCATGCTCTGACCTTGTCAGTCAGAAGAACCATGACCTGACCTCTCCAAGGCAGTCTGCTCCTCTGTGAAATGGGATGGTGTTCATACCAGTGGCTACCTGACAGTGTGGGAGTCAGGGTTAAGTGAGAATTCTCAGGCCAAGTTGTCACTGTGTGCGGCATAACAATTTATTGCAATTGTCTCTACCTGTGGCTTGACTTCATTAAGTCTGTGTATAGAGCACTTTATCTGATGACATAGAGAGGGACTGTGCTGTTCTGGCCTCCTGAGGTCCCAGCATCCTTCATCCGATTCGGTTGTTTTGTTGTAACTATCTTTTTTTTTTTTTAATGGGTGTCCCAGGCTGGTTTTGAACTTGGTGTGTATCCAAGGATGACCGTCACACCCAGTTTGTGTGGTGCTGGAATGGACCCCAGAGCTTTTTGCTATGCTGGGCAATCACTCTACTGAGTGCATTCATTGGGTTCTTATGGCTGACATGAGGTAGACATGCAGAGCCTCCCTGTACTGAGAGCAGATGTGCTGAGATGGGCAAGTGTGTTCTTTTAGACTCTAAAACTCAGGAGGTTGTCATACCTCTGCTTCCTCTCATCTGGGTGCCTCCCCACTGAGCAGTCTCCTGGAAGCCTTTGTGGCAGCTACCATGGGGGATACTGAGCACCTCCCAAGTCAAGCCTCTCACCGTCATTCAGGGACCGTAGTTGTAGGGTACATAGTACTGTCCCCTCATTTATAGATGAGGAAGTCAGGAAATTCAGGGGAATTTCCTACGGGGCCTAGTAGGCCACTGGGCCAGGAAATGACAGACCACAGGAACAAACCCCGGGCTGTCCCTGTGAGGCCTAGGGTAAGAGCATTAAACACACCCTGACTACTCTCCCCCCCCCCCCCAGACACCATCCCAGCCTGACTCCTCTGCCCCTCCATGGCCTTTGGGCAATTGTCCTCACCTCACCCCTGTGGATTTACACTGTCCCTTTAGACT
The DNA here is from genome assembly GCA_019843965.1 of Rhynchomys soricoides. Classification (NCBI taxonomy): domain Eukaryota; kingdom Metazoa; phylum Chordata; class Mammalia; order Rodentia; family Muridae; genus Rhynchomys; species Rhynchomys soricoides. The sequence continues at coordinate 5,946,876 of JADRCH010000121.1, forward strand.
TGATCCATGGTAAAAATCAGCCTCTGGAGTCTGTCTACATCTCTGGGATAGCCTCTGCTCTTCCCTATAGGTCTTGAAGAAGCTTTCCTTCCACACCATCCAGCTCATTCCATCTGCTATGTCTGAGGAAGAGGCGTTAGCTTAGGGTCAGGTCAGTTTACGCCTCATAGGAAGTGCTCTTTCTGGTGTTTGTCCATCAGCCCTGGCTCCCCGAAGGGCTAGCCAGGCGGCACCAGTGAAGCAAGCAGGTGTGACTGGTATTTGGCAGTAGGTGGCTGTTCAGACAGGGATGCTCAAATGCTTGACTAAGTGTATGTTTAAGGCACACAAAGCTGGACTGTGACAAAATTACAGGCTGTGCTTTTAAGAGATGCTCATTTGAAATGACAGTTTCTTGGGAAAGGCAGCATTTGGTTGGACCGAGGGCATTGGTGTTGGCTTCTGTTTGAGATAATTTACTTGGTGCGGGAGGAGGGTCATGCCATCATTGTCACCTAAGATTCTCACAAGGGCTTCTCATGTGGAATGGTGATGCTAAACTTTAACCTTTGACCCCTTCTCATTGTCCCCATGACGACCAAGCCTACAATCTTTTCTCCCTGTTTATACCCCTGGCTCCCTGTACCCAGTATCCTTCCTGTCCCCTTTCTGACACCAGGGCATTTCCTGAAGCCAGGGGCCCTTCCTACAGCTCAGCCCTGTCCCTGTGCCATCTTGAACCCTCCCTCCCTGCCCAGCCTGAGCTGAGTCACAGCCCTTGGCAAGCCCTGGCTCCAACCCCAGGAGGCCTCCCGGGCAAGTGTGGGGCCTCTCAGTCCTAGCAGGGATGGCCAGATGGAGGCCAGGCTCCAGACAATAACCATGGCAACAGTGGGTATGGGAAGGCCTGACATTTTGAACTGGCCTCAGAATCTGACGGGTAGCACACAGATGCATAGAGGACCCCACCCACCTGAGGCAAAATGCCCCTTGTTTTCCATTTCGGGAGGAGAAAGATGATTGACATCTAGCAGTCTTAACACACATACAGAGTCAGCCTACTCTTCCTGCCTACCTAGCACTTTGCTAAGAGCTTTCTTTGTTAATCTTTGCCATCCTCTCACCAAATGCCTACGGTAGGTTGTGTTAGTAGCATCCTGTTTGAGGAGAGGGACCCGAGGGAACAGACATTCAAAGGTGGAGCTTGGGCGTCTGCAGCAGGTCCCTGGCTCCAAGGGAAGGCTGATCTGGCATGGGATCTGAGGCAATCTTGGAGCTTGGAAGTTTGGAGAGACAAGCTTAAGCAATAAGAAACACGATGCCTGTGTGGTTCGTGGGGAGGGTCAAGGTGTGTGGCCAGCATGTCACAGTGACCATAAGACCTCTAATCCAGAAAGCTCTTTCCTGGGTTCTATAGTAGAACCCTGTGGAGCTTAAACTCCTGGGAAAAGCAGCCAGACTTCCAACTCAAGACCATGATACCTATAGGCTGTTGGTAAGGAGGGGCCAGGGATTATGAAGCCATGCAATCAGTCTTTGGTCCTAGCCTGGAGGGGTATGCCAAAGGGTCTAGAATCCAGCTGGCTCTATCTCACTTGTCCCCCAGTAGCTGGTACAGGGCACTGCCCAGGATGGCACTTGGGACACCTCCTGCAGACCAGTTCCGGTTGGGAATAGCCCCAAGCTGGTTGAGGCAGGTGCGGGCCTGGGCTACATGTCATTCCCACATGGTCCTCTGCCTTACAGCCCTTAGGGCCTACTGCTCCTGTAGATCCACAGTTAATAGAGTCTGTAAGGCAGACTGGCAACAAGGAAAGAAATGGAAATGGAGGTGGATATGAGGAGATGGGCGCTGTGGGGCATTGGCATCTCGCATCCTTCTTACCCTGGGCTACCAGTTCCTCAGCCAGGCAGACTGAGGAGGACAGGCTAAGGCCTCTCTCTTTACCACTACCATTCTCTGTTTCCCAGGATCCTCCCACCACTGAAAGGCCCCCCTACACAGACGTCCCCAGATGGCTCCACACTGGGTGAGGGTGCCTATCCTGACTGGCCAGGAGGCAGCCGCTATGACCTGGATGAGATCGATGCATACTGGTTGGAACTTCTCAACTCGGAGCTCAAGGAGATGGGTAGGTAACGCTTCTTCACCGGGTATATGATTGCGAGTGTCAGGAAGGATCTTCCTGGCCCCTGGTGCTATCTATACCTCCGGTGGCTGTGACTGGGGCACATCCCGACAGCTTTTCTGACAGGTGTGGGATTCCTTGTCTCTGCCTTCCAAGTATCTACAGCTGTCAGGTAGAGGTAAAAAATAGCATGTAATTCCCAGGGCTCAATGTAAATTTGAGTTAGTGGGCATGGGTCTCCTAAATTAGGAAGCCTATTGACATGTCCTAGGAAGGATCAGCCTGACCATTATCTGAATGTGCACACAGATAATACCCACACAGTACAAGCAGTAGATTCCTCATGAAGCCAGATGCATCCCAGAGACACCCTACATTGTATATGCATACACATGTGTGTGAGTGGTCATGGGCAGGCAGTAGACAGTGAGGTGGCCATGATGGGCAGGAACCTGTGGGATTGGGTGGGTCCGTTGTCCCTGATGGAGCAGAGGCCCAGGTCACCACTGTAAATGGATGGATGGAGCCTTCCCCTGGACACCACAGCTAACATTTGCCCTGATGGCTGCAAAGCCTCCTGAACTGCTAACGGTATTCCCTGCCATCCTGCCCACAGAGAAGCCCGAGCTGGATGAGCTAACGTTAGAACGTGTTCTAGAGGAGCTAGAGACATTGTGCCACCAGAACATGGCCCAGGCCATTGAGACACAGGAGGGACTGGGCATCGAGTATGATGAGGATGTTGTCTGCGACGTCTGCCGCTCCCCTGAAGGCGAGGATGGCAACGAGATGGTCTTCTGTGACAAATGCAATGTCTGTGTGCACCAGGTGGGTGGACCCTGCACTCTCTCCCATACCATATACACACATGCTGCCTGACACCTGCTGAAGACTGGTTGTCCTAGATAGAGGAGCATGGGCACAGTGGACCAATATCCCTAAGGAGGCCTTGCAGTACTTGGGACATCCTTGGCCTGCTTGACTCAGTCGTGCTAGCCAGATCTAAGCAAGTGTCCTTCGTGTCTTCTCTGTGTCTCTCAGGTCCTCCCCTTAGAGAACCACCCCTAGCTGCTCAGATCCTGACCTTTCAAAAGAACAGCAGCATCAAGTAGTGATGGAGAGCCAAGCTGTCTCGTTTCAAAACATGGTTCTGCTTTTTTACAACTATGAGGCTTAGGGCAAAGTTCTTAACCTCTCTGTGGGCCCTGTTTTGTAAACTGTAAATGAATGTGAGAAGTCAGAGCAGAGATGACCAAGTGGTAGGGTGCTTGCCCGATATTCAAGAGACCTTGGGTTCAATCCCCAGCACTATACCCAGCCCCCAGAAGAAGGTGAATTGTTTATGATGTGTTTTGCTTAGTGAAGAATAGTAGGGCTGAGCCTGTGAGATGGCTTGCTTGTTTCTTTAAAAAGCATAGTGATGTGAAATCAGGACCCATATAAAGATGGAAGGAGAGCACCAACTCAGAGAGTGGTCCTCAAACCTACACTGTGTACCCTGCCATATTTTATCCCCGATACGCTTAAGAAATATACACAGCATGTCTATGCTAGAGTATTTCTTACTGTTGTCATTGTAACAGAGCTAGCCAGAGTCCTTTTTCTTTTCTAAGATTATTTTTATTTTTTTAAGGGTGTGGGAGGGGTGTCCATGTGGAGGCCCAAGGCAGCCAATCCCTCTGGAGCTGACGTTGAAGGTGGTTGTGAGCTAATGTGGGTGCCGGGAACTGAACTCTGGTCCTCTGGACTCGGCAAGTGCTCTTAGCTGCTGAGCCATCTGTCTAGTCCACAGTTAACTTTTCTTTATTTTGTAAAATTATTTTATTATATGTATGAGTGTTTTGCCTCATGTATATAAATGTGTGTGTGTTAGTGAGAGAGAGAGAGAGAGAGAGAGAGAGAGAGAGAGGGAGAGAGAGATTCCCAGGCAGGAGAGAAGAGGGCATTGGATCACCTGGTATTAGAGTTACATGGTTGTGAGCCACCATGTGGGTGCTAGGAACTGAATTTGGGTCCTCTCCAAGAGCAGCAAATGCTCTTAACTGCTGAGCCATCTCTCCAGCCTATAGATCCCCTTTCTAGATCTTGAGGCCTAAGGCTCCAGTTCCTCTGTATCTCTAGGCCTTGTTTCCAGAAGACCTGACTTGGATTCAGGGGCCCAACTTTGAGACACATGTGCCCACTACAGCTGAACTAGAAAGATCCTGGGAAACTGAGAAGCAGGGATTTTGAGCTACCTAGCAGTTCTTGGGTCCATGTGTCTCTCCTACACCACTGGGATGATGGGGGGGGGGAGGGGGGAATCACTGTTTGCACAGAATCCTGTATAAAGAGATGAAAGTTTGGACTTTTGACTTGGGAGGTTTAGAACCATGTTTTTATACAATTTAGGAAGCAGTTGGGGCTTTTCCTAGAACCTATGCTGGTTAGAAACTTCTGGCTAACTTGGGTCTTCCAGCCAAGAGCAGCCCCGACTTTTCCCATGTGTGTGCCACCCATTGTAGCCTGGGGACAGAGATTGCCACCATTGTTGGCAAGTCACTGAGCAGACACATCCAATTTGCCAATGCCCCTGACCTATAACCACCCACTCTGTTCCCAGGCATGCTATGGGATCCTCAAGGTGCCTACGGGCAGCTGGCTATGCCGGACCTGTGCCCTGGGAGTCCAGCCTAAGTGCCTGCTCTGCCCCAAGCGAGGAGGAGCCTTGAAGCCCACCAGAAGTGGTACCAAGTGGGTACACGTCAGCTGTGCCCTGTGGATTCCTGAGGTGTGTGGAAGATTTCAGGGAATAAAACATGGGGAGGGGTGAGGAGAGCGCTCAGGTTGGGCCTGGCAGAATTTAAGTGACAGAATATAGGAAAAGAAGGGGTTGGTTACTCATGAAGACTCAGAGAAAGACAGTGTCTTAGTTAGGGTTTTATGCTGTGAACAGACACCGTGGCCAAGACAACTCTTATAAGGACATCATTTAATTGGGGCTGGCTTACAGGTTCAGAGGTTCAGTCCATTATCATCAAGGCGGGAAAGTGGCAGCATCCAGGCAGGCATGGTGCAGGAGGAGCTGAGAGTTCCACATCTTCATCTGAAGGCTGCTAGAATACTGGCTTCCAGGCAGATGGGATGAGGGTCTTAAAGCCCACACCCACAGTGACACACCTACTCCAACAAGGCCACACCTACTCCAACAGGGTCACACCTTCTAATAGTGCCACGCCCTGGGCCAAGCATATACAAACCATCACAGACAGATCTAGAAATAGCTGGGAACATTGTCTGTGGACCTGGCCATAGGTCTGGTTCCCAACTCTGAGGCATTGGGACATTCAGGAGGGACAGTTTGAGGTCCAGTCCTTAGTCAAGCTAAGGGGTAGGGGTGGAGGCTCAGATTATGGAATCCATCAAAACAAAGTTTTGGTTGAAATCAGAATGAAACCAGCCTTGAATGAAACCCAAGTGCCTGTAAATCTAGCACTTGGGAGATGGGAGTAGATCAGGAGTTCAAGGCCATCATCAGCTTGAATTTGATGCTAGCCTGGGCTATATGATAACACTGTCACAAAATCAAGCAAAGGGTCAGCTGATCCCCTAGTCTTCCTAACAGTAGGAAGTTGGATAACAGGCCTGCTCCTATGGCTACAGAGGTGACCTGTGGCTGGGGTCACATGGAAGGGCCATGGACAACAGGCTGGGTCCACAGTAGCCATCTTCACTAAGGTTTTAGTCAGCTCTTCTATATCAAGATACATGTCCAGTGCTGTCTGTGCCTAGACGCAAGCTAGGAGACCCTGTTGGCATGTGACTCTTCCCTTCCTGGTTCTTTATTCAGCGGTTCCTACTGGGATCCACCTTGCCATTTCGGGGGTAGTGGTTATTTGTGTCAGATTTTCATCTTGAAGATCAGGACTGCCTCTCGGTGCCCTTTCTCTTGGTTACAGCAGAGAGACTGACCTATTGAGGACCCATGCTTGGGGGCCAGCAAGGTGGCTTAGCAGGTAAAGGTGCTTGCTGCCAAACTAAGGGGAAGACTTAATCCTGCAAGTTGTTCTCTAACCTCCACGCCTGTGCCATGGCACACGTGAACACACACATGCATACATGCACCTGCATGTCTCAGAGTCTCAGGTACATGCTTCTCCTAGCCAGCTACATTCTTACACATGCTCACTCTAGGGCTGGTTCCAAGTGAGCAGGTACTTGATTGGGCAAGGATCTGGAACTCAGACCTTTAGCTCCGCTTGTGTGGAGACAGGGAGGACTTGGGGCTTGTGAATTGAATCCATGGCTCTGTCTGCTCACTCTCTGGCTATGACTGACAGGATCTGACCTGGGGACTTATGCAGCTCTCTGTATTCTGCCCAGGTCAGCATTGGCTGTCCAGAGAAGATGGAGCCCATTACCAAGATCTCCCATATTCCAGCCAGCCGCTGGGCCCTATCCTGTAGCCTCTGCAAGGAGTGTACAGGTACCTGCATCCAGGTATGTGGCCCACTTCCTCCTGCTTCCCAGAGCTGCCGTGTTATCAGATTGATGAACCAAGGTACCTAAAATACCATTAGTTACCACCACCTAGCCTCTGTGGCTGCACCACTGATGAGCCTGAGAGGCTTAGGACAAGGGACATGTGGGTGCTTCACCCACCAGGAAAGTACATTCGTTTGTCCCCAGGTCTCCAAGGAATGGGGACAGACCCTACCCATGGGATACTAAGAACTTGGCTTTCCCCACAAGAACAAGGATCTCTGGGCTTGATGATTCATAGACCTTTTAGACTGTAACCCTGACATGTGAGAGGAATGCAAGTCTGAATTCATCTCTAGCTCAGCCAATGGGCCTTCCTGACCCAATGCAGGGGCTTACTGGTCTACCTGTGATGGTGGCTCCCATCTTGGTAATCATCAGGATCACCTGAGGTATTCAAACCACACGAAGCTGTAAGCCCCAACAGCTCTGATTCAGATGTGAAGGGAGCATGGACTTGCTCTTTTACACAAAGCAGGGTTTGCTGGTGCTTCTGGTCTCTGCTGTGTGGCAGAAGCCCTCTTTTGTCCCTCTCGTCTCCCCAAGAACACAGTTGGCCTTGCAAATATGCCTCCACCTCATTTATCAGAAGGGCTCTGGACGATGTGGCAGTGGTATCTTGATATTGGGAACACTGTTGATGAACTAGTTCCAGTGGTCCAATCCCCTCCTGGACTGGGAGGAATGGTTGGTCTAGCCTTTAGCTGCTTGGATAGAGAAGCCGAGGATCCAGCTGCTCCCAGACAGTAGCACCAGGGAAGACTCCTGGCTTTGATGACAATGCCATAGAGGAGATTATGACCCTCTTCAGGCTTTTCCCCTGCCCTCTCATCCCAAAATCATTTTGCCCATAGGACAGCGCATCTTGTCCCCACGAAGGGTGCATCATTACCTTCTGATTCTTGATTCCTTTAGTATGTCTGGGATTTGCTCTGTCTGCTTTCAGGTGCCCCGTGGCTCCTTTAACACTGTGGGATGTTGGAGCCTGTGCCATTTTATGTAGTGTCTCCCCAGCATTGTGTGTGCTCCTCGGTGCCTTAGATGGCCCCTATGTTCTTCCCACCCCCACTGCTCCTTTAATGGTTGACATTGCCCTTCCCCTCTCTCCAGTGTTCCATGCCTTCCTGCATCACAGCATTCCATGTTACGTGCGCCTTTGACCGAGGCCTGGAAATGCGGACTATATTAGCTGACAATGATGAGGTCAAGTTCAAGTCACTTTGCCAGGAGCACAGTGATGGGGGCCCTCGAAGTGAGCCTCCTTCTGAGCCTGTGGAGCCCAGCCAGGCAGTTGAGGATCTGGAAAAGGTGACTCTACGCAAGCAGAGGCTGCAGCAGCTAGAAGAAAACTTCTATGAGCTGGTGGAGCCAGCTGAGGTGGCTGAACGGCTAGACCTGGCTGAGGCACTGGTGGATTTCATCTACCAGTACTGGAAGCTGAAGAGGAGAGCTAATGCCAACCAGCCGCTGCTGACGCCCAAGACTGATGAGGTAGACAACCTGGCTCAGCAGGAGCAGGATGTCCTCTATCGACGCCTGAAGCTTTTCACCCACCTGCGGCAGGACCTGGAGAGGGTAAGTAGCCCAGGTGGCTCAGGGGCTTTACCTCTTACTCCATGTGCCCTGCCTGGGGGCAGCCAGGGCTGGAGGGTGGGGGTAAAGGTGTCCAGGATTAGAAGGCACAGTGGGAGGAGAGATACTTGGTCTTTGAGTCTCTCTTGTTCCAGCCATTTCCAAGGCTTTGGTGAAGGTGACTTGTGGAGACAGGAATCAAGGCTACTAGAACCCAATTGCTGACAGTTCCCTTGTGGATGGTGAATGAGACTAAAGGAGCCGGTGTTACCCAAGATACCTCTGTCCTGACACATTAAGAGTAGGGATTAGCCGGGCAGTGGTGGTGCACACCTTTAATCCCAGCACTTGGGAGGCAGAGATAGGTGGATTTCTGAGTTCGAGGTCAACCTGGTCTACAGAGTGAGTTCCAGGACAGCCAGGGCTACAGAGAAACCCTGTCTCGGGGGGGGAAAAAAAAAGAGTAGGATTTGGGATTGCAGGGCATACGCCTTTAGTCCATCATGCAGGAGGCAGAGACAGGTGGAGACCAGTAGAGGCCAGCCTGGTCTACAGAGAGAGTTCCAGGACAGCCAGGGTTATACAGAGAAACCCTGTCTTGAGGAAAGAGAAGAGAAGAGGGAGAAGGAGAGGGAGGGAGAGAGGGAGAGGTATTAAGATTGTCTAGTTACCAGACATGCTTGTGCTGACCAGAACTGGATGGGCAGGGGTGGGTGGTGGATGTGGCTCCCATGGCTGCCAGGCAGAGGACAGAAATAAGAATAGGTGATACACACTAGGCATTGCCCCACAGAGGCATTCCAGGCCTGGCCTTGGTGACTGAGCCACACACACTTCCATCTTTGTTTTAGGAATTAGGATAGAATTGTGGCTTGGTCCCTGGTGGTGTATGTGGGGAGGGAGACAGACGTGTGTGTGTGTGTGTGTGTGTGTGTGTGTGTGTGTGTGTGTGTGTTGGGGGGGGGGATTCTGAAAGACTGAAGAAGAAAGCTTTTAAAGATAGCAATGAGACCCAGTCCCATGTATCCAGCCTCAGTCCCTCTGAGGGCTACATGTTAGTGATTTAGTGGCCTGGCCAGCAGGCCTAGTCTCTAACCATGGCCCAGGGCCAATAGCTGAGAGTACTCCACCTTTGACTGGGCATCAGGCCAGCTTGGTCCTGCTCCTGTAGTGAAGGGGCAGGGCAAGGCTGGTGTTAGAGGTCTTGGGTGGTCTGGCCCTGTACTGATTCTGGTTTTCCCCTCCAACTGGTAATTTTCTGTTTTCTTTTCCATGAAATGAAAGTAAGGCTCCAGCTGACCTTGAGGTCAGGGTTAGGGTTAGGGGTCACACAAGGACCGTGGGCTCCACTGTTAGTTGTGTTGTTTGAAGCTCCTTCTCACCCAGTAGCCTAGGCTGGCCTCACCCTCCCAAGTACTGGAATGATAAGGATATGAGCCTCCTTCCCTAGCCCACTGCAGGGTGATTTTTTTTTTTCTTTTACTGTTGGCCCCAAAGGAGTTCAGCTCTTAGAAGAGAGGTGAAGCCTTATATTCCAAGAGCGAGCTTCACGATGCTGCAAGGCCTGGTGCTCCAGCATGGGCATCTTCCCTAATGGTTCAGGAGCAGGATTGCCATCAGCGTGAAATCGATTTTACGGCCAACCCAAAAGATATGCTTTGCTACAAATTTCAGCCACAGGCCTGGACCTTGGCAGGCAGCGTGGATGGGCACGGCCACCACAGCATCCAGAGTTATTCATGGCTGACAAAAAAATTGCAGTAGTGGACATCAGCCTGCAAATGCCAGCTCATGTCCCCTAGCAACTGTGCTAACTGTTAGGCCCTGCAGGACATGGCTGTGGTTCTTGCTAAGAGTTATTTCAGAAACTGAATGGACCTTGTGTGAGAGCCAAGAGGGTGGCCGAAGCTCTCAGTCATCTGAGATGCCCAGAATTGAGCATGTGGTAGCCTCGCCCCTGCTGCCCTCCGAAGGATAGAGAGGAACAGTGGGAAACAGATCCTACCCTTTTCTGACCTTGCTGTTTGCCTCCCTGTTGGTCCCTATATTGGGGTCCCTTGCCAAAATCCTTAGCAGCACTTGGCTGGTGGTCACAGACACTCTGTCCACTGCATAGGTCAGCACTCCGTTCTCCAGGCCTTTGTCTTCATTCAGTCATAAAGGAGAAAGGGCCCACCCCAACCCCACGACTTCATCTTAGCTAATTTTATCTTCTGAGACCTTATGTCCCATTCTGAGGTTCCCAGCAGGAAATCTTGAGGGATTCCTCCCATACTGAGGCCCTGGAAGGTCCTAAATCCACCAGGAAATGGTCTGATTTGCATTTCAAGAGCATTGCTGAGGGATGGTTTTACAGTCCCTGTGAAAGGATGGGGGATGGGGAGGGGTGGAACCAGGCTGTGAAGATAACTGGTGTCCGTCTCAAGGAGAGACTGGTGTAAATGTACTCTGATGATTGTGGATGTGGGCCAAGAGAGCAAGCAGGTCGTGGGGATGAGTCCAGTTTTCAGCCATAATTCCTCCACAACTCCCTTTGCCCAGAGGGCACCCCCAGAGCCTGCTCAGCCCCCAGCCCACCTCACCCCTGCTGTGTTTCCTGTACACTGTCACCACAGGCCTAGCTAGGCCTCCTGCTGGGCTTAGGTGTCCCCTGTCAAGGCCACCTGGTCCTGGAAGTACTTCCTGCCTTGCTGGGTGGCAGGCCATGGGAAGAAAGAGAAGCTGGCCTCATTGCTTTCTACAAATGTATTCAGAATGTAGGAAGACACAGAGCCAGACTGTAGTGCAGGAGGAGAGGGATGTGGAAGGAGGTGGACTGGAAAATGGCTCATGGTAAGAAGAGGGCTATCCCTTGAGGAAGGGGCTGGACACAGGAATTCGTAAAGCTGGGGTCAGTAATGGGTAGACCACGATGTTGACAGTGCAGGTCAGGAGTACACACATGGAATGTCACAGCAGAGTCCATGTCACACGGAATGTCACAGCACAGTCCATATAGAATCCCTCCTGTTGATGATGCCACTGCACTGAATCTCCTAGAATATCCTTCACAAGCAGTCTCAGAAAAGAAAGGAAGGTCACACCTGATAAAGATCTGCTCTTACTACCTTGAGCTAGGAATGGGGTCATGCCAAGAAGGAGGGGGTTCTTCATTAAAGGTAACCCAGGCAGCTTAAAGACAGAGGACCTAAAGTAAGACCTGAAGACTACCTGGGGACTAGGTAAAGGGAACCCTTAGTAGGAACAGGCTTCAAGCTGAGCAGCTGTGGTCAGTAACTGTCCCTGTTTCTGGAAAGCGCCACAGGAACCCAAAGGTGATACCAGATCGGAATGAGGAAGTGTCTCCAGGGCTGAAGCCTGTTGTTGGGCTCCAGAAGTGTGTGAGAGAGCAGTCATTGGAGGATGGTGGCACCCTGAACAGGCAGTGACGGGTCCACTTCATATCCTGCCAGCCAACCGGAAGAATGTGTGTCCATCCTCTAGGCTAAGCCAGATAACTTCAAAGCCTACTGTAGGGACTCTTCCCAGCTGGCCTGAGGGAGTCAGGGGCTGCTGACCTTTATAAAGTAAGGCGTCATGTTGCTTCGGGTATGGGAGCATTGGGGGGGAGGGGAGGAGACAGGGCTCTGGCTCAGGTCCCAGTATAGCAGGTACACATGGGAAAGCTATTCTGCCAGGCTGTGTTCATTTGAAGGTACAGTGATGCTGGTGCCTTGGGGACAGGTGATGGGTTTTACTGTGGTGGTTGTTCTGCAGGGTTACTTTGCTGGGAGACAGGAAGAGAGGGTTGCCAGTTCGAGACCAGATACTTCCTGCACACTCAGGGTTTAGGAGTGAATTCTCAATTGCCTTGGGCAGAAGGGAAGCAGCAGTGGTAGCCCATGTTCAAAACATTGCTTTTTCCAGCAGTGAGGCCCCTTGGGATGGCAGGCAGTAGGTGAGATGAGAAATCTCTCCTGTGTCTCCTCAGGTGAGGAACCTGTGCTACATGGTGACAAGGCGGGAGAGAACGAAGCACACCATCTGTAAGCTTCAGGAGCAGATATTCCAACTGCAGATGAAACTTATTGAGCAAGACCTTTGCAGAGGTAGGCACGGCGCCCCCTGCTGGGGAGGTGTGTCTGTGGCGCCTGGAAGGGCATGGGACAAGAACCAGTCAGTTCTGTCTCTTCTCACCAACAATCAAGGCCCTGGTTGTGCTGATAGGCAGGGAGCCAGAGTTTGGACTGTAGCTTTCAAACCTCTACCATCAGGGGCATCACTGGTGTCCTGGGATAGCCCAGTTCTATCAACAGTGGCTTAGCTTGCACAAGGACAGGTGCAGACCCACAATCTTCCTGGCTCTGGTGGGCTCAAGGCAGGCCGGAGCTGGCCAGCTCCCCTGAATGATGTATATCAGGGTTCAGTCCTCAGAAAGCAGCTGTGTGGAGATGAGGCTGTGTCTCCCTCTCTGTGGTGTCATGTGATGACATTCATGCTCTGATCAGCTGCGTCTTTGATTCTCTAGGTCCAGAAGGCATTTAGCAGATTGAGAAACCAGGAGCAAAGGTGTTGACATTGACTGAATTGGTTAGTTAGAGAGTCTGGACATGTTAAGGAAGATAAGCGTAACACGCACGCATGCATGCCACAGGAACATTATTTACACTCAAATGTTGAACATGCCCTGCAGAGACAGCTAGGTAGAGAGAGCTTAGGAGCTGTGCATGCCGTTACCAACTCAGTTTGTGGGTCATTCTGGGACTTGCATAGAGGAGAGCTGCTGAGCACCATTAGAGGGAATGGTTGCTCCCTTTTCTGCCAATAGCTTAATAGCTCCCCTTTGGGGTTATCAGCATTCATTAAAGCCAAGTGTGGTGGTAAATACCTGTAGAGGAAGGGGTCTGGAGACTCAGGGATTAAGACCACTGGCTGTTCCTCCAGTGGCTTTGGCTTCTATTGCTGTCACCCATGTGGTAGCTCACAACTGTCTGTACCTCCAGTTCCAGGGCATCCAGCACCCTCTTCTGGCCTCTGAGGGACTGGGATTGTAGCTTACTTGATAGGGTGATTGCCTAGCCTGCATGAAGCCTCCCTAGGTTTGATCCCCAGCACTGTTTAAAATCAGATGTGCAAGTACACATCTAATCCTGACACTTGGGAGGTGGAGGCAGGAGGATCAGGAGCTCCAGGTTATGCACTGCTACTTAGAAAGTTCGAGACCATCCTGGACTATGTAAGGACCATTTTCTTATCCATATTTGGTGTATGTGTGTGTCATCTGCATATCTGTACATGTGCTCCGTGTGTCTCTGGTGCCTGCCTGTGAAGGTCAGAAGAGGGTGTCAGATCCCCTGAAACTGGAGTTACAGATGGTCACATGCCACTGTGCAGATGCTGGGAGTCGAACCCAGCATAATCAAAGGGGGGGGGAATTACTGTTGCTAATTACAGAGGTCAGAGTAAGCCATGACCCTGTGGAACTAACAGTCACGAAGCCTCCAGAGCTTTCCTGCCCAAGTGTAGAAGAAAGTAAAGTGGAGTCCCAGGATGTGCAGTCAGTGGTGGTACAAGGGGTAATGAGGGGAACTCAGCTGCACATAGGGGCCACACAAAGTGCCCGCGTCAAGGAAGCTGAGGATAGCAAGGCAGGAATAGCACCTTCTGGCACGGGTCCTACACACCAGAGGGTCTGCACCCAACCTAGGACCCTACAAGCTCCTTGTCCTGGGTAGGAACCATTGTTGAGAGTAGTGTGTTGTCTTCAGTGCCTGAAGTGGATGCACATGGAGGAGGGAGGGTGCTTAGAGGAGGCTGTGGGGTAACCAAGGTGAGACAGGTAAGGTCTGAGGGCCTTGGAATGTCAGGTGTAGGCCCTGAGTTACAGGCAAGGAGACTGAGGTCTAATTAGAGGCTCTGGGGACTGAGAAGAGCTCAGAACACATCTCTGCCTTCTTTTGATGTTGTTCCCAGAAGATCCCCCCTCCCCCCGCATCTGCTGAGCAGCCGGGGACCCATCTTTTGTAGACCGAAGGGCAGAGAACCAGATACAGAACCCGAACCTCCTGTCTTCTGCTTGACTGCAGAAACAGGGCTGGAGGCCGAGGCAAGGAGCTTGGCGGTGGTGTCAGGCCCAGACTCTAAGCCTCTTGTGTCCAGATGATGTCTCCTGCCCTGTGTCCAGCTCCTTATGCTGACATTTGGTCCGTATAACATCTAGTCACCTTTTCCACCCCCCAGAACTCTCCAGGGTCTGTGGGGTTTGTAGGTCCCACTGAGGTCCAGGTCCCACAGGACTTCTTGTGCTTACTGCTATCCTTCATAGAGTTGTGGATAGTTACCTTGTGTCCTACCCCAGCTGCCCCTGTTTCCGGCACACTGACTCTGACCTTGGTACCATGGTTGGCAGACACAGTTGATGGACGACCCCTGGGCAGCCACTCAGGTTTAACTCTCTCTCTAACACAGAGCCTTCTGGGAGGAGGTCAAAGAGCAAGAAGAACGACTCAAAAAGGAAAGGCCGAGAGGGTCCCAAGGGCAGTAGCCCTGAGAAGAAAGAGAAAATGAAGGCTGGGCCGGAGTCTGTGCTGGGGCAGCTGGGTAAGTAAGGGGCCCTTGTGGCCTGGCAAATGCTAACTTTTCAGCTTCACCCCCACTGGGGGCCAAGCAGCATGAAGCAGAGATGGACCACTTAGGCCCTTCCTCCTCCAGCTGCCCGTAGCAGCTCAGCCTCACCTCACTAGAGATCCCAAGAAATTCTGGCTGTATAGAGTTCTGCCCTCTCAGGAGCTGCCCTGGCCAGGGTGCTGGGAGGGCAGGACTACAAGAGGTCTTTATCCTGTTCCACCCTTCTAGACTCTCCACCAATCCATGTGCTTTCCCCCCTCAATCCAACCATACCAACCTGCTATTTATCCAACCCCAGCTGACCTTTCTTGAGCCACCCAGAGACCAAGAAAAGTGACGTCAGTTTCCCTAGTCACTGCCACAATAGATCTCAGTAAAACTGGGCCCAAAGTTGAAGGACCTGGCCACCCTGTTTGAGGGAGATCTCTATCAGGTGTTTCCTGCAAGCTGCTGGAGGCACTGCCTGTAAAGATGCAGCGCCCCCTGGTGGCAGGTCGGCTCTTGCCACTTTGAAATTCTTAACTGTTTGAACAAGGAACTCACCACTTCCTTTCCACCCCACCATTTAAAAAGCTGGTCTTGGGGTCAGTCAACCTGGTGAGCAGGCATTCGTGGGATGCATGGACAGAACAGGATGGCTTGCCTGGGTGGGTTGGTTGTCTTGAGCTCACACACCTGTGGCATCTCACCTGCCTCCTTTCTTCCATTCATCAGGTCTGTCCACCTCGTTCCCCATCGATGGCACTTTCTTCAACAGCTGGTTGGCACAGTCTGTTCAGATCACAGCAGAGGACATGGCCATGAGTGAGTGGTCTTTGAACAGTGGGCACCGGGAGGATCCTGCTCCAGGTCTGCTGTCAGAGGAATTGCTACAAGATGAAGAGACGCTGCTCAGCTTCATGAGGGACCCCTCGCTACGACCTGGTGACCCTGCCAGGAAGGCCCGAGGCCGTACTCGCCTGCCTGCCAAGAAGAAACCACCCCCACTGCAGGATGGGCCCAGTGCACGGACCACTCCAGACAAGCCACCCAAGAAGGCCTGGGCCCAGGATGGCAAGGGCACGCAAGGACCACCCATGAGGAAGCCACCACGGAGGACATCTTCTCATTTGCCGTCCAGTCCTGCAGCTGGGGACTGTCCTGTCCCAGTAGCACTGGAAAGCCCTCCAACACTGGCTTCTGAGATCCTGAACGAGACAGCCCCCATGGCTTCCGACTTGAATGTCCAAGTGCCTGGCCCTGCAGTGAGCCCCAAACCCTTGGGCAGGATCCGGCCACCCCGAGAGATGAAGGTCAGTCGGAAATCTCCGGGTGCTAGGTCTGATACTGGGACAGGACTGCCATCTCCTGTGGCCGAGAGGCCAAAGGTCAGCCTGCATTTCGACACAGAGGCTGATGGCTACTTCTCTGATGAAGAAATGAGCGACTCTGAGGTAGAGACAGAGGACAGTGGGGTACAACGGGCTTCCAGGGAGGCAGAGGAGGTGGTTCGCATGGGGGTCCTGGCCTCCTAACTCACCCAGGCCCTGCCCTGGTCCCCTTCAAGGCCTCAGCCCAATCACAACTGCCATTTCCAACTGCTGAGTGTCTCAGACCCACCACTCTGATGTGGCTTTATTTTTAATATAGAGAGAGTTCTGAATTCCACTCCGTTGTCTTTTCCTCTGTGCTGGCCTAGGACATTAGGATTCCTCCTGTGGCCCTGGCCATGGGATCTATACCAGGTTCTATGTGCCACCCCTGTCCCAGCCCATGCAACATCGCTGGGCTTCTGGCTTGATGTAGGCAAGGTGAGGGAGAGAGCTCAGGGCTCCTACCCACTGCCATTGGGTGACACAGACTGTCGTTTGGGCATTATTTCATGGCAGATGGGCCATCCCAGGGCCTGCCCCGCCTTGTCCCCCCAGATTGCACTGGGGTCCATTTTGGGTGGGTGGGGGTGTCCTGCTGCACTCCACTGATCCCTAAGGAAGTATAAAAATGATACCCAGCCAGTCTATTCACTGTCACAAGCACAACGAGTTTCTATGAGAAAGCACTGAGGGGGTGCAGGGGGCCCGCCGGCTCCTGAATAGCCCACAACATCTGAGGCCCGCCCGCCCACCCGCAATCCCCCTCCCTTGCTGCTCTGTCCCTGCCAGTGCCCAGCCCAAGCAGCTCTGGGAAAGGGTTCCCAGAATCCTTCCTGAGCTGTGTTCTTTACTCAGGGGACTCCCCAAACAGTCCTCCACCTGTACAGGCGGAGGGCTCCAAGGGAGGGCCAGTGCCCAGCCCGGGACTTGGGGCTCAGATCAGCCCACTGCAGAGAATCACTCTGGGGCTTTAACTTCCTTTCTTCCTTTGGGGCCAGTCTCGGCCACAGTCTTGCTGTCTCCATGTGGAGCTGGCCAGGCCAGACCGTTTGCCTTTTGAAGTTTCCTAGTCCTGCAGAGATGAGCTTCCCTCATTGGTTTCCTTCTGGAAACACCCTTCCAACAAGTGTAGTGGGATCCCGGGGCCCAGGGCAGGCCAGTGTTGGCCTGCTGAGGCTGGTTGAAATGTTGCTGGATCTTCCTGTATTTGTCTGTCCCTTAGCGCCTTAACCCCCTTTCCCTCCCTACTGTACCCCCCTCCTCCAAGCCCCCAGGTAGTTCTGAAGAGTTTTGATGGAGTGGCCCCAGGGTGATAGATAGCTCAGGGAACAAAGGAATTCCGTGAAAACATTTTTTTTTTCTTTTATGAATTACTCTTGGGTCACTTCCGCCACTGGTAAAGCCAGAACTTCTCCAAACTTGCAAAAGTCCAGTGAACCAGTCGAATCATTCTGAGAATGCCAAAGAATCTTTTGACCATAATACACAGCACAGCCCAGACCTGACAACTGTCGACTTGAACTTCCTCTTCAAAGGAATTGGTTAGCAACAAAGTTCAGAGACTCGGTTATTGCACATACCTACAGAGATGGGCCCAAGGCCTCGGAGGAGGCTGCCGCTGCCGCTGCCGCTACTGCCGCTGCTGTTGTTGGTTTACGGTCCCTGGGCTGAGCCGCTGTAAGTGTGGTCCTAAACTTTGAGGACTCCCTCCCCCTTTTGAGGGGGGGAGAACCCTGACTGTGAATCCAGCGTGGTTCCCCCATTGCCACCACATAGATACACAAAGAGCAAATACACGGGACCTTCACCCACCTCGACTCCAAAACTATCAAGGTACGACAGTGAGTTTGAGCAAAATCAGAAGCAAAGATAATGACTTCAGTTTGGGGATTGGACAAACATGTCTTATCCAAATGGACTCTGAGGGCATGGGGTGGGCTCCAAGGATCCTGGGCATCCGGATGGCATCGGCTACCACATAGACTTAGTCTGCCTGCCCGTCTTGGTAATAGTGACAGCTCAGTGTCAGCATCGGCATCCCCCACCCCTGTCTCTTGTTTACTGCCTTTGAACAGACCTTCCTTACCCCTGTGCTTTGGGTCACTTCGGGTCGCAATCTCATCTGCTGGACTGCCTGGTGGTCTGACCTGCAGGACACGAAGGGCATGGGGGCTTAAAGAACAACCAAATGCTACAGGGGGAGGAAGGGAATGTCCCTGACCACTCTATCCCACCAGGCTCTGTACCACAGAAGCCTAGTTGTCTGTGATAATGGCTGGTTAGCAAGACCCACAGCAGTCTTCATCCAGTAGCTGTCTCCACTTCTGAGATGTCCATCAGGCTGCAGGGAGGATAAGGATGTCCCATAGCCTCTCCCTAGTTCCTCCCAGGCCACACTGTCTATGGTGTAGATGGCTTTCCCAACTATGACCTTTTCCAGGCCAGAGGCAGTGCCCACTCTTGCCCTCATCCACAACCCCTCCTTAGGGAGGGAGAAAGGACTGTGTAACTTGATCTGGCTAACGTATCCCTCCCACCTCGTTTCCTCATCACAGGACAAAGGCTAATGTGCAAGGAAAGTATTTTTCTGTATCGTAAGTGTATTTTGAAACAAGTAAAGAAAAGAAAGATAGAATGCTCGTTTACTTTATTAAATGGGCTCTGACTTTGTGAATGGCATGAGGGTGAGTCTTTGCAATGTAAGGGCCTCAAGTTTGTTGGAGAAGCCAGCCACCCAGGTTCCCGAGCATAAGTGTTGAACTGTGTGTGTGTGTGTGTGTGTGTGTGTATGTGTGTGTGTGTGAGAGAGAGAGAGAGAGCTGTGCAGATGTGTGTGCAATGCATGGATACCCTATGGGAATTGCTGGGGTTTCTAGAGATTCAACTGCCTGATTCTACAGGAATATTGGCAGCAGGTTAGACTTTGGGTTTCCCCACCATTGCCACATAAGGTCAACCTGTGCCCATACCTGAAGCTCTGCGTAACAATATGTGATCTCTGTAGTAAGGTCCTTGAGGAGGCTGCTCTCCCGTGCCCTTGGCCCAGCTGGCCACATTGGCCGAAGAGCCAGAGGCGTTGGAGTCGGGGACCTTTGGTCGTTCTTTAAGCCACTTCCTGCCGCCTTCTCCCAAGGATGCGCACTTGTGCTCCATCCATCCAAAACATTTGGGGGTGACGGTGGGGAGGGTGATATGAATGTCACAGGAGGAGACACCTTCTGTCTTTGTTTCAAAGAAAGTGATGTGCCATTTGTTAATATACAAGAGAAATATTGAAAAATATATTGAAAAGAGCAATTTTAAATTATTTTTAGCTTATGTTGCAATATTTATTTTCTTGTATTAGAGAAGATTTCTTTGTAGAGAAAAATGTATTTTTCATTACCGCAAAGACCTATTTCTCCTTTTTGTACATTGTCCTTGTTCGAGACCCTTACTGAGCAATAGAATGTTCGGTCACCCCCGAGTGGCCAGTGCCCACTGTGCCCTGCATGATTGTGTTGCTGCTGCTGCTGCATAGTTTCCGGCCTCGTCCTGTCCTGCTCACTCACTGGGGCATCCGGACTGTGGCCCCCCACCAGGGTCTGTGTCTAAGGAGCCCACAGCACTCCTCGTGTGTTGGCAAATTCAGTTAATAAAGCAATGTTTTCTGTGCTGGATGCCATGAGGTTCTGTTGCATTAAGTGGTAGAGACCTAGAAATCCCATTGCATGCCTACAACAGTGAGAGTCCTGGGTTCCAGCAGTGCTTACAAACATTCAGTACACACCACTGGCTATACGTTAGAGGGAGTGCCTTTGATCTTCAGGGTTAGCCTTTGGCATTCAGAGTTAGGGATGAGAAGATAACCTGAAATCAAGCCTCCAGTAAAATACCACGTCAAAGGTAGGGCACAGGGAGGATGACTCTGAGGGAGTGGCATCAGTCCTTCCTGCAGTAGGTAGTACGTTGACCACATACTGCTAAGGTGCTGTACCCACCCAACCTCTCAGTGGAAACCCAAAGAACCAATAGAAATAAGTGTGGCATGTGCATATAATCCCAGTACTTGGGCGGCTCAGAAGCCCAAGGTTATCCTCCCAATACATAGCAAGGATGGGGGATGTTGGGGAGGTCATCTGAGGTCAGTCCCCAAAAGCTTTAAAAAGATGGACTTGGCCAGGCAGTGGAGGTGCATGCCTTTAATCCCAGCACTTGGGAGGCAGAGACAGGCGGATTTCTGAGGTCAAGGCCAGCCTGGTCTACAGAGTGAGTTCCAGGATAGCCAGGACTACACAGAGAAACCCTGTCTCGAAAAACCAAAAAAAAAAAAAGATGGACTCTGTGTGCCTGTAATCTTAGTACAGTTGTGTACTGACATGTGCACAGTTGGACACACCTTTTGTAAGTTAAAACTCCAAACTTACACCAAGAAGCCACAAGGCTCCTTGAAATACTATAGTGACAAAGTGAAGTGGGTTGTTTATTTCTAGAATGTTCCCTTTAATATTTCTGAATTGTGGTGAGCCACAGGTAACATACAGATAACGAAACTGCTCTAGGCTGGGCATTATGGCTCTGTGGGCAGAGAACACAAAGCCCTGGGTTCAGTTCCTAGCACTGCCTTTAAATTTCAGGATATAGGGTATAGATACGTGACATCATGTATATGGTACCATGCACCAACTATGTCTGGCTCCTCATCCCTTAGCACAGTACCCTGGAAGCTCATTGTGTGTTAGGATTCCCTTTGTAACACTTTCCCTCTGAGGTAGGAGTCTAGCTGACCTGGAACGCTATAGAGTTGAAGACAACTTTGAACCCAATCTCCTGCTTCTCCTCCCTCAGTGCTGGGATGACAGTGTGACTACCACACCTAGTCCATGCAATGCTGACTCAGTTACCATCATGTGGCCCTACAGGGAGGTGGTCGGCCAAGAGGGGAGAAAACTGGGTTTCTGGGAACATGCCCTTGAAGGGAGTACAGAGACCTCCGCCCTTTCCAGGAACTGCCCCCATGATGCCTTGCTCCACAGGCCAAAGAACAACAGAGCCATCTGACCTCAGACTGAAATCATGAGTCAAATAAGTTGTCCATGTCATGTGTGTCCTCACAGTGATGGAGATGAATAGCAGGATGTGTAATCATTTCCTCTTCTGAGACAAGGTTTAGTAAGCGCTATATATGTCTAGGTTGGCCTCAATCCCACAATCCTCCTTGTCTGAGCCTCCTAAGTATCTGGGAATACAGGCACAAGCTGCTCTATCGGGATCATATTTGGTATTTAGAATAGTTATGGTGACTGAAGCAGGTTGGTTGCCAGGGGTTCGGATAAGAAAGTGAGGGGTCGTTTGGTGGGCACAGTGGTAGGAAATAACTGGGGTTCAGGGGAGCTGATGCTCACAAATGTGTGTGTAGTTAACAATAGTGTGCTGCACTTGGAAACCACTGAGTTTATTTTACACATGATGTTAGCCCAAAGGCCAGGAAGCAGTCATTTAATATTATTTGCTCAATTGTTCTCAATTATATAATTGTCACAATTTGCTAAAAATGATAGAATGTAGGGACTGGAGAGATGACTCGGGTTAAGAACACTGACTGCTCTTCCAGAGGACTTGGGTTGATTACCGGGTGCTCACAACCATCTGTAACTTCAGTCCTAGGGCATCTGATGCCCTCTTCCGGCCCTGGGGGGCTCTGCAAGCAAATGGTGTAAATAAATCACCATATACATAAAATAAAAAATTTTTAAAAAATCTGGGTGGTGGTGGCATAAGCCTTTAATCTTGGCACTTGGGAGGCAGAGGAAGGCAATATCTCTCTGTGAGTCCAAGGCCAGCCTAGTTCACAGAGTGAGTTCCAGGACATCCAGGGCTACACAGAGAAACCCTGTCTCAGAAAACAACAACAAAAACCCAAGCACTCTGCTACTTAAAATGCGACACAATTGTTTTGCTGCAATGACAAATGCATGTTAGGCATGAGAGTTCATACTGGAGGCTTGGGAAGAGCCAAAGGGTAGAGGGCTTACCTAGCATGTGTGAGGCTCTGGTTCCATTCTCAGCATCTCAAAAAAGGGGGAGGGTAATGAGATGACCCGGTGGGCTAAGACACATGCTGTCAACCCTGACATGGTGGGAGAGAAGAGCTA